>JAAKBF010000304.1:0-30570 GCA_012656075.1 Phytophthora hibernalis | reverse complement strand
GCAGTGTAAAGTCCGCAAGGATTGGAAGAATGCGGCGGTGTTTTTTTCTTGAAGCATTGAAGGCTGCGGTTGGCGTGCTAACACGAGGAAATTACGAACTGGAAGCAGCCTGGTGCACATTGGAACAGGTTGACACGTACCCGAACGACCAAAGCGAATTGGTTCGCAAAATTCGAAGTGTGTGCAACGAGATGACTTTATTAATAAGGCTCTATGTCGTGCGCCGTGGGTGCAGAAGTCTTCCCGTGGCGGGGTCATGATGGTATTGAAAAGTACCTGAGAGACTCTGCGTCGACTCTTGCGAGTGATGACGGAGCATTGACGAAGTGCGCTGTCGATGGGGTTCGTTCCAGACCGGAGCGAAGGCCTTGCAGTGTAAAGTCCGCAAGGATTGGAAGAATGCGGCGGTGTTTTTCTTGAAGCATCGAAGGCTGTGGTTGGCATGCTAACACGAGGAAATTACGAACTGGAAGCAGCCTGGTGCACATTGGAACAGGTTGACACGTACCCGAATGACCAAAGCGAATTGGTTCGCAAAATTCGAAGTGTGTGCAACGAGATGGCTTCTGCAGGGTACTTTGACGAAGCACCGCGGCTTGTCGGAGTTGGCTTTGAGGTTGAAGCGTAAATTTCGCGTGGATTGCAAATATACAGAGCTTGCGAAAGAAGTAGTTGAGGTCTATGTGCTGGCCAAGAATATAGCCGAAGCTGGTGGCAGTATGCCCAGTGCTGCAGAGAACGGCTGTGGGTGTATGCCGATCCTGGATTGTGATTGCTCGCCGAGGGGTGTTTTGAAGCGGTCGGTGACATCCATCGAACAGTTTGCGAATGAGGCGTATGGCAACGCTGTTCTCTGTCGCGTAGGCCAGCTAGACATCGCTGGTGCTGAGGGTATGATCAATCGCTTCACCTTCCAACGCCGTCGAATACGTTGAAGTATTTTCGATGACTGCCGCAACCTGTCTCCACTGAAGCCTTTTCCTGCTTTCCCCAATGACGAGCCACTTTCATCTGCTCCGGTTGTGCCATCTCCAAGCGCACTACGACGACAAAGCAGCTGGAAGCTTTCAGTCGATAGGGATGATAACATTCCGCCAACAAGTCGAGATCGGAGAAGAGAAAACGGATCTACATTGAACGATAGACTTGCCGCACACGAGTCGCAGGTTGAATGGAGAAAATGCGTCGACAGTCGTGCTATCTGCTTCTCTAGAAAACAACAATTACCTTTTCAATGGCCCAGATACGCCACGGTCAAGCATAACAACACCAGCAACAACTACGACCCCATCGACACCAGCTACATCTTCGGTGCCATCAACTCTGTTGATTTCTCAAACTTCACGGCATGATCATACCCTCCAAGCTATGCCACTTCGCCTCAGCGAGCCTACTCCTGGGACTTCCAGCAGTAACCAGATCAACATTGAGTCGACGTCATCAACAAGTCTGCCTGGTATCGGAGGACGTTTGCCGGTACCGCTTCCTGTTCCAGAGTTAATTCCGATTCGTCTGCAGCCGTTTCATCAGTACCAGGAAAAATGGACGGACAGCATGAACAAGAAAGCATCGCACCTCTACATTCTGCTGAATCGAATTTATCGTCAGCTGCAGTTGGAGGGTCAACTATAATACTTCGCCGACTTGCATCGATGGATAAAGCTATCAGCGAAACTGCAAAGGAAATGCGATTGGTGTCGACACAGACATACCTGCTTTGACAGTGCAGAATTTGACCTAGGGTACGTCGTTATGAACAATAGGCGAAGAAAAACAGCTTCGACCGTCCTCACCACTTGCTGCACCAAGGAGAAATTGCTGTGCCGGAGGTAAGTGAAGGTGACTCGGGTGCCATCCCGGTACGTGCAACGCTGAATTCAACATCGACTCACTTGTTGCGGATTTGACGCCATGTAATTGCGTTCTTGCGACAGGAAATGTCGGTGATCACACAAACTGAAGTGATATTACGCGATGTCACAGCCTTGCAGCGGCGCCCAGCTTCTTCTATGAGTAGCCGGGGTTCGAATCGACGCAGTGAATCCAACATGCGGTTGGCTACTGGAGACAGCAAGGTTCTGATCGAAGCCATGGCCCCCGACCTTGTGGAAAGCTTAGCGGCTTATTTGAAGGAAGGCAACCAGCACATGGCGGTAGATGAGTTGTTTCTGAAACCGTTGTTATTGGAGGCCGGGAAGGATTGGAAACGAGCAATCTTACTGGCCTCGGACTGTGTGATTATTGAGCGCGAGTTCATTTTAGCAGCACTTCTTGAGAGCGCGCTGCTGTCGTCGACTCGGGACTGCGGACACAATCTATCAAGGATCTCAGTCATGCTCTGCTACTACGCCCGGAAGATCAGCGACTTTATCTACTGCGATGTCCGAACAGCAAATAGGCGACGCTGATAATGCTCTGGCTGATGGGAACGGGGCCCTGGTGTTGCATCCGCAATATACGGAAGCTTTGCTTCTTCGAGCTGAAAATTTTCACCCCGGTCGATGGCACTGCAGGATCTGACGCGTCTGTATTAGCGTTAGACCGAAGTTGCTGGAGGGATTACTATGATCGAGCAACGCTGCGTATGCGTGCCATTGAGGGAGAAGAGCAAAGCCTTGAGTATCATTTCGAACACATGCGCTATTGTGCGCTTATGTCGAATCGAGTTGTCTCCTGCTCTCACGCATTTTGACGCTGCAATCGCTCTTGTACCGCGCTGTAGCTACATGTATTCGCCACCAAAGCAGTGGCGCTGGCACGCAGTGGCAATACGGCTGGCGCTGAACTTGACTTCAAAAAGGCGATTTAGGAGCTGCCGTCGCGGAAGGAGTTTTACCTGGCACGCGGCAAAATCGTTGCTTTACAAAAGCGTCTGCACGGTGCGATGGTCGACTTCTCAACAGCGCTATTCGTCGGCTATGATGGAAAACTGTAAACGATTGTTAATATCATCCGAGGAAGCGTTTATTGCAGCTCACGTCCACATTTATTTTGAAGTTATGCCATCACGAACCTCACGAATGGCAAATTCACCTTGTTCCTCGCTACCCTCGTCCTTTTCAACACTTTCCCCACCACAACACGAATTTTCAGGAACCGCATCTGGCGACGGAGAGCGCAGCTGCCCCTGGTCTTCAGTAGAGCTTCGGTCGACGCAAGTTTGACTCGGATCAGTGGCCTCACGAATGACAAATTCACCTTGTTCCTCGCCCACGTATCAGGCCGCTAGCACTTCACGGACGAGGTAGATCACAAGCAGTGAGGAGATGTTGTTCATGACGTAGCCGTAGATAATCCTGGTCAAGAGAGATAGAGCAATACAACACCAGCATGTCTGTGAGGTGAACGCAACGATACACGTAGCTGATACCGCCACCACTACCTCGCCTGTCCTTCGTCTGATAGATGCGGTTAAAGGACGGGATTGCCTTCTTAAAGTCCAGCGCGAAAGGTCGAAGAGCGTCTCATCCGCATCCCACAGGTGACGAGACAGCGAGCGCGCGTGCTTGTAGCTGCCCGTGTGGCTGGACACGAAGAGCCCGTTAGAGTCGAGCGCGTATGCTTGGCTGCACCGGTTGGTGTGTGACACATAGATTTGACCGGAAAGCAATTCTCTCCAATCTTTCGCTCATTCGAGAACCTGCCAGAAGATGGTGAAGCTCTTTTGTGCTGTCGTTGGAGCGACTGGGAGTGCGTTTCTTGTGGACATCGATGCGGGGAGTCGGTGGGAGACCTGAAGAGGGCGATCAAGGGGAGAAGAAGAACAGGATTCAGTGTGACCTTGACGAGCTGCAGCTCTTCCTGGCGAAGACGACAGCCGGCGCCTCCGGCAACGGAGCTCGTGCCGCAGACAAACCACCCCTGCTACAGTGGAGACTAGCGTGCCCATGGCAAGCCCACCTGAAATGGAGACTGCACCATCCCGTCAGAGCCCGTCACCATCTGAAAAGGTCAATACACCATCTGAGATGGTCAGTACACCATCTGAGATGGTCATTGCAACACAAGCAGTGGGGTCACCCTCTGAGTTACGCGAAGAACCGTCTGACACTGGTTTGCAACTAGTGCCTCTAGCGCAAGATGACGACAACTTTCAAGTCAGTTCGCCGCCAAAATCCAGAGGGCGCCCGAAAATCAAGCCCTCCATAGCCAAAAAGAGACGTTTGGCAGTGGCAATGGCCCAAGAGGACTCCGAAATGCACAGCATGAACTTGAACGTAGCCATCATTGCTGATATATTGGCAGGTGATCCGACATACCGATCTGCAGCAGATACACTCAGCAAGTTCAAAGTGTTTGTATTCGAGAAGAAGGTGAAGCCTCCCGTCGCAATGCAACTAACAAAACGGCCAGCTAGCAAACCCATCATACAAGCTAACGAAGTAGTGAGGGTCTTTGCGAAGGATTTGCTTCGGAAATGCGATGAAAAAGAGGCGAGACTGCAAGGGAAACACGCAGGCCTAGCTGAACGCGATGTCGCTGTAGATATACCTACCATTGGTATATTTACAACCAGTACACTCGCCACTATGAAGCAATACCACCGCGCCTTAACGACAGTCCGGAAGATCGAAGCCGCCCAAAAGTGGGCTTCCGCAGTGGTCTTCACTCTAGACATTGACGCCGCCTTTTACACGAAAGAAGACCCAGACCTATGCTCCAAGTTACAGGGCCTTAGACTGCTGACAAATGCGGTAAAGTTCGCTATGTTGCCTAACGCTGCACTTATTCTCACACTGTCGAATGATGCTATGTACAGATGGAAGTACTTGATCTGGCTGCCAAAGGTCGACTTAGCGACGTTACGATGGTCACGTTGATGCAGAAGATGTTCAACGGCATTCCAAACGTGATCTCAGTGAGCCCTAACATGATCAGCGTCGTCAACGGCGCCAACGGCTACGAAATAGTGACAGATGAAACTGAGCTCTCTGCCGTCTTTTTGGAGCTTCAGATGAACGCGTTCTAATCCCTGTCAACTGCAACGGTAACCACTAGTGTAGCATTATGACCGACCTCTCGAAGAAGACGCTGCTCCTCTACGACCCAATGGAGTCGTCATACAAGCTCGCTGTACGTGCTGCGGCTCAAAAACTACGGGGCCTGATACCGAGTGGTTTGACGAGGGATTACAGAGTCAAGGGTTCAATTCGACTTTAGGCTTGCAGACAGACAACTACAATTGCGGTGTCTACATTCTTCTGACGTTCGAGATATTTGCGGGAGCTGTGAGCCCCGGCTTCGTGAACAAAAGGACCTTACAATACTTACGCTACCGATACCTCTGCATGTGCCTGTAATACACGTCTTTCAGTTCATTCTCCAGGTGTTACTGCTGTTGCTCCAATGCGACCGACCTGACTTCGCACACACTTGATTTGTTCTTCCGGATATACACATTTGCTGCGCATACTTCGTACAGACATCAAGTGATGACATCAACCGGCTCTCTCGGAGATGGTTTAGAATGGTCATTGGATGTACCGAGATGGTAGTCTAATGGATTGTGATGGTTTCAAGTGGTCAATCTGCCTTGTCACATTTTTTCCAGATGGGCGCACGAACACGTGCCATTATTTTTCCGAGCCCTGCTCGCTGGATGATTATTATCATCACCCACGGAGCTGTACAGGTTCTGGGACAAATTACAAGCTCGTCCTCAAGCTCATTGGGACTGCTTGTGGTGGCGGCATTGCGGTTTTTGTTCTGTATTTCTTTACATTCAGTGGAAGTAATGACGGAACCTCCGACCAGCAGCGTTTGAAGCGCTCGCTGTTTGCAGTGCTGTGGTTATCCATTTTCCCAGAAGCCGCCGTCAGAGCTCTCGAACGGTCTTCTGCTTGGAGGGGGTTCCTACGTCGCCATTTTGAGCGTGTTTACATACCTTATCAGTCTGTCGCTTGACTGCATGACTCCACTGCCTCTGACGGCTTTCTTTGGGGCCGTCGGGGCAAGATGCAGCTCAATTTACTGAGTCTTCCAGTAGCACTCATCTCAGCAGATACGTTCAGAACTGTGCAATCCGTTATCAGTAGGCTAGACTTTGAAATACTTAAGTGAAGCACGAGCAGCGTCAAAATTACGACTGAAAACTGCCCGAAGTGCATCTTTGAAGACGGCGGCGGCCCAGGAGCCATTCTTGAAGAGTACACTGACCGCACAACGCGCCGTGTTGTAGTGGGCTAGACTGGGGGATGGTCTGTGTGTCCAACCTTTCGTGTTGTTTCGTGCGAATGTGTGTACCGGTTCAAGACCTCTCGAGACCTTTGTGGTTTTTCTGTATCCGATCGGGCCGTCTGTGCGGAGGTGGAAATGGAAATTTTCAGGAGGCTGCCAAGTACAAGGACTTCCTGGTAGAAAGCAAGGTGGAATTGGCCATGCACGCTCTCGTGCCAATGACTTTTCAAATTTGTGCCGTGGTGCAGGCGACCTACGGCTTGTACTGAGCGCATCTGTCGTTCACTATATTTCATGCATTCTGGCGCTCGTTGTGTACCACATCGCTCTCGGTAAAACAAGCAGTGCAAGAAAACAACCAAGAAGAAACAGTCCTCGACTGAGTCCAAGTCCAAGTCGGAGCAAAGTTCTACAACCTCGACCACGACTTTCACCACCAGCAGCGAGACCACCACGACTAGCAACAAGAAGAAAAAGAAACGCAAATCGGGAACGTCCTCCGCGTCACCGCTGATAGAAGATGTTCCTAGAACGTCTCCAATCTGTTTAGACTTCACCACTACACTTGTTCAATACTCTTTCGTACACATGTTTGCGATTCTTTTTCTTCTTGGCCTTGACATTCGTGCCATACGTCATGGTGCTAAAGTATTCCAACACATCATTAACCAATGAATCTGGATCAGCTTGCCGGCGTGAATCGAGATCGGGCGCAAGTTGCCCCCATGGAACTTCGCGGCATACGCTCGATTCGGTGGTAGCGCATGCACTTGGAAAGCAGTAGATTTAGAACTTCCGGACGAGTGAGGCGGTCGGGAAACCCATTGTCGAGTTCGTTCCAAGCGAATGTGTTGCTGCGTGTCGGGGTGTCGCTGAACATTAAGCATAGCTCGTTCAAGAAGCTGTCGGTTTTTCTGAGGGCGATGGCTGCCTACGGACTGCTTGCTGTTGCTGACCAAGATGGAGTGCAGTCGATCACAGCCATTGACAGACGCCACCCGTACGTAGACGCGTTCTGATTGTAATTTGGCGGTGTATGACTAACTTTTTGTGTGTGCTGGCTGAAACAGAGATGTGCTATCGCGCGAAGCTTATCAGATCGCGGAAGAAGCACAGCAGAATAACTGGCTGCTGCCAACAACCCAGCAAAGTGCTCATAGATCAAACGTGTGCACAGCGGCGACGCCCCATTCGGTCAATGAGCTGCACCCATTGCCGTGCGAATGAAAACCATTGAATCGGATTTGCAGCTAATTTGGGAATACCAAGCTTACTGCTTCGGCCAGACGATCAAGATTCTCTGGCGTAGCGCTTTCGCCATAGTTATCGATCAATTGTTTCGTTGCCGGGTCCAGCTCAAAGGCCCGAGAGACACCTAGGATGGACCGTGCGAGAATATCAGCATCATTTTTTCAAAGTGGGAGTAGCCTCCATCACTTCCACGAGATCAATCCAGAGGGCGTATCCCCAATGAGGATCACATTCGGCACGCGAGGATCTCCATGGACCAGGCTATTCGCGTGGAGCTGCCATAACAATCCAAAGAGGTTCCGTACTCCCTCTAGTGTCGTTGGTCGAGGCAGAGGTTTCCCAACAGGAGATAGCAATAAGGCCGCGCTACCATCAGTGCTTTCGATGACATCTCGCACAGGAGTAATCGTCAATCCTGTGGGCTGGGCTTTCATCAAGGCCTTCTTCTCTTGATAAAGACGTCCAACGGAGCATTCCTCCACGATTTTCAGCGCGAAAACCTTCTGACCTGGCCCAGTTACCTTAAAAACGCGTCCATGAGCGCCACGGCCGAGAAATGCATCGCCCTCCACCACACCAACACCCAATGAAGTGCAGGCATTGGTTAAGTGCGCCACCCATGGAGATATGTTGTCAGTAATAAAGCTCTGGAACAATCTTTTCGAGCCCTTATCGACCCACTTCGCTCTTCGAACTTTGGTAACAACAGACCTGTGGCTTTTGATCAACCAAAAGGAGCGGCGGTCGAATAGAATAGCGCTTGCTAGCTCCTTGGGGCAAAGATACTGCAGATATCGTACCACTTGGCCAAACGAAGCATCCGTTATTGTGAGCTTGCTTTCGAACAAAATGAGGCAGTCGAACAATTCTTCCACTGCTACTCCAAATCGAAATCCATTCTGGCGTTGCACTCCATCGTCCGGTACCGGTTTGGCACGAAACATTCCACGGTGGGTCGCAAATCCATCCGGTTTGAGATCTGTATTCTTGGTAACAAGCGGAGACTGAGACAACCATGGATATCTCTCGCTATTGACGAATACCATACCACAACGGCTTAATACGTCGCTGAAAAAGGAGTAATAAACGCGTCAAAAGCAGCCTCACTCTGAATAGCATCCGCTTGAATCTGAATTGCCTCTGGCCAAAATGCTTCTTCGTTCTCTGTTGGTGCAGCATCGATGATCATGCCATCCGTTTTCAATCTTCCAGACTCCATTTGACCCAATGCCCCATCGGAGAAGGAATTTGGTTTGTGTGTCAAATTAGCCTTATTTTGCTCAAGCAGCACTTGCATTTGAACCTGCACTCGGTGAATGCTTGCGGCAGTTTCTCGAAACGCCGATATCGAATCGTTCTCAACAAACAGGTCATTTGGACTCCTCTTCGGAACCACCACCAGCACGTGAATGGTCCTCTTCGTCGGAGCATCTCCAAACAAGTCGCCGATCTCGTCTGCTGGGTCCATTTCTTCGTTTATCAGTGTCTTTACTTCCTCAGGAACGCTTCCACTCCGCATAGAAATCACGGCAGCATCTTTCGACTTCAGCCACGCGTCGCCCTGCTTCGCCAGGAAGAGCTGCAGTTTGTCAGCTTCACACTTGATCGTGTCCGGCTTCTTCGCCTTGATCGCGTCCTTCAAGTGGCCCACCAACTGACTCGCGTCGATGTCCACAGGAAACGCGCTTCCCTCCTCGCCAACGATCGAGCACACGAGCGTCACCATCTTTATTTGAGGCGGCAGATTCTCGAATAAGAGAAAAGGGAGGGGAGAATTTTGGTGTCGTACTTAAGCGGGAAATGAAAGCGTGATGAAGCGCTGTCACATAGATGTAGCCCTACCTCACGTGATTCCAACCAATGGTGAGAGGTACGGACGCTTCAGCACAACATTTGGGGATTAACATTTGGGGATTAGAAACGGTTAAATCTGTCTCTGAAGCGTTGGGTCGAGCTATCAGCTGGTCGAGAGGTTGCGTCGTTGAAACCCCTACCATCGCATTAGAAACAGTTAAACCTATTCTCTATGTAAATAAAGCTAAGGAAAAAAACCACTGCGTAACCAGCTGAATATTACTACTCATAGGGATAACCGCCGTTGTTGGGACGGCCGTAATAAATTGGGCCATTCGCGGGGGTGGGCGTCTCGGTCTCATTTTCGCGGGGCTTCGTTGGCGAAGGAGTGGTGTAGGGATAGCCCCCGTTGTTGGGACGGCCGTAATAAATCGGGCTATCTACCGAGGCAGGGTTTGCATCGGAGGTTGCTGCGACGAAGGCAACAGCCAGCTGCATGGCCAGTAGTGGCGTGAGAAACTTGGTGGGGTTCATCTCGGAGGGTACCGGTACTGGGTGTTTAAGGCGCAAAATGAGGTGTGAGGGAGGACGCAGACCATTCCCGACTCACAGCACAACAGAGCCAGACTGGGCTCTTGAGATGTGCCTGCATCTGATTACCGGTACTTTACTGCTGGAGAACCGTCCGTTTAATTGGCGGTCCGAACGGCTTTATTAGTGTATGTCGCGCTGCGCGACACAAACCACTTGGATCAACTTGATCGACGGCAGCGCGCCGCACATGTGTTATTACTATACCGTATGTGAAGTTGAGACCCCATCGAAACTTGTGTCAACGCACAGTGAACATATACCTCTGAGATTTCCATCATTCATTGCCAAGGAAATTAATAGAAATACAGCGCGTTCTTGGCAACAACAAAAATCGAGGCCAGCACATATAATGTCGGTACGTTGTACCGGTACATGCAGTACCTGATTTATTACTATCGATATATATATTAGGGAAAATTCCAAAGGGGGACTCGAATCGAAATACATTTTCAAAGAGGGACTCGATAATTACGCTGTCTATAAAAGCTAGCTTTTACTACCGTAAGCCTCTTATAATTACCCGAGCCTCTGTGAACCTGTTTTCAGCCTCCACCACCAGATTAAAATGGCCGCCGGTGAAGACGATACGGGCGATGCAGAGCTAGGTGGTCTGCGTCAGCAGAGGTGGAGAACCGGAAAGGACGCTGTTGCTGCAATTAAAGCTTACGCATTAGCGCTTGGTAAGCGGGTTGTTGTTAGCAAGAGAGGTGGTACGTTTAAAGACATTCGCTGTTCTAGTGGGGCGTCTTGTACCTGGTTCGTAAAATTGTCGGTGTCAAAGAGGAAACATCAACAGAACAACTGGCACGTGACAACAACCAATCTCAAGCATATCAACTGCACGTCGACTGCGAAACCCTCTGCTCATCAACTAGCTGCATCGTCAGTGCTGCGGTCTGCTGTAGTTGCTGACGCCAGCATCTCTGCGTTGGCGATGGCTGGGCAGCTACAGGAAGCGTCCAAGTTGATATGCAGTACCAGCATGCTATACAGAGTGAAGGATATTGTACTTCGTGGGGTCTTCTCAGAAGACGAGCAGTCTATCAAATACCTGCCGTGGTATCTTGAAGCATTTGCGAAGTGCAACATCGGCGTTTTCAGCGACATTCAGCGTGACGGAGAAGGTCACTTTGTTCGTGCGATGGCCGCCTTGGATCATGCATGGTTTCGTAGCGGCCAAGGAATTTTGGGGTGGATGCAGCTCACATGAAGAACCGCCAATATAATGGGGTGCAAATTGTGTTAGTTGCACGGGATGGAAATCTCCAGAACCGCGTAGCAGCCGTGGCGCTAGCTCCGCTGGAGGATCACTCCAACTATTTTTGGTTCTTCAAAGCACTTCTTTTGCATGGGTTTCCACTTCGTGATGTGCCAGTTTTTCTGACCGCCATGCCGGCATCATTTCAGCTTCGGACGAGCTAAAGATAAAAAATCTTTTTGCACAAGACATCTCATCGGTACGATAGTATTGCATCGAAGGATATGGTGTTTGATGCTTACAAATGCGTATTGTACTCACAGGAAATATGCGAGCTGACAAAAAGTGAAGCTTGCTGTGTGCCATGAGGCAATGGTTTGGCGCGCGCAAGCTGCAAATACGCCAGCCGAGTACAAAGCAGCCATACAAGATTTGAGTGATGCGAATGTCCCTGCCGGGGAATTTTTGAACGCGGTGGGGCCGAAGAAGTGGGCTCTGCATCCATACTACAAGGCCCAACCCCTCTATGGATGGAGAACTACCAACTTTGTTGAAAACGAGCAGGCAAAATCGTTGCGGCTAAAGCCGAGGAAGCTACTGCCTTGCGGCTACTTCCGTGCGTACACCAAAATCATGATGACCGAGGCGCATCTTCGCCTCTGTCAAGGCAAAACATGGACATCCTCTGGTCGAATCACAACACCTCGATCGGAAAACAAGTTCCAGTGTGAGCTTAAGCAGATGCCGCTGTACTCTGTTTCGTTCATCTCGGACGAAGTTGCATAGACCAGTCGATTGGGTCACGGGGACAAGCCAAGAGAGGTGAAATTATATCCGCCATCATGCTCATGTGTGTCTTGGTTACAGCAAGGGGTCACGTGTCGCCACCTCTTGGCTGTCAAAATGCAGACGAACGGAGGTCTGGAGGATGTGTTTCAATTGTTTTCTAGCTGCTACACCGTTGCTCAACATGCGAAGAATCAGCGTCCCGGACGACTCGGAAAAAGAGCAGATGAAACCTTGACACCTGTACTTTATCAACGGCAGGCTGGACGGCCCCGTAAACGGAGAATTCGTTCGCGTGGTGAATGTGGTGAGTCTACACGGATCCGTATCTTTACAAGTGCGGCAAATGCGGCATCGCAGATGGTCACAACAAGGCATCGTGTACTGGCCGAACTTGACATACGCAAAGAAGAATTAGGAGAAGTATACACTTCGATTATGACGGCTTAGTCTTGTTTCTCTCCGTTCGCCGTGGTGAACACGATCTTTCCCAGTAGTCGTGTCCTAGACACCGGCAGGACTTGGTACAGCAGTCCTTCGGGTACATCTTATCGTTGACAAAGATCGGGTGCAGCCACATCTTCACCATGCGCGTTCATCCGGAACTCACCATACAGCTTGTTCTCGTCGTTGGCCGAGTTACGCGTGAAGATCAAGATCATGTGTAATTGGTCGTTGATGTTGCCGTACACGCTGTCCTGAACGACCACGTCCGTGCCCTTGAGACCCGTTATCTTCTTGATCTCACGGCATCTCGCGATTGTACTTGCTGTTGTGAACAGTACAAATCTTGGCTGAACGAGCTACAAAGCTGCGCTCGTTCCGACTCTGTTAGCACATGATGGAGGCGACACACTCGTCCCCATTGTCGGCTCATTGTGTCCTTGAGCTGCTTCCACGAAGCCTCAAGCCGGTTATTTGTGTTGTTGCCTAGCGTCACTGCGTTTTGGCGTTTACATGCACAGCACATTGCCTTGCAGCTATCCCAATTCTTGACAAAGTACATCTCGAAAGGGTGCGATTTTACGAGTGTGAGACGGTCACATGTGACCACGTGACCATCCAGATGGGGAGAGATGGTCACTTCAATATCCAACCCAACAGGGTGCCCACCCGAGCTGGTAGAAGGTTGCTCCAAGTCGTGATCTTGCGTAGCTGGCCGTGATTCAATCGACAAAATGTGACGCATGTACGCTCGGTACTTCGAAAATTCTTGCTCAGTCTTTCGTATACCATAAGTGGCACCATACTGCGGAGCTGTGCCTTTTGCCACGACGAAAGCGCGTAGTCAGCCGATGCAACTTGCTCTCGTAGGTACTTTATGACGTGAAACTGGCAAAGTAGAATCACCACATCTGGCAGCGCCGCTTTCAGAACGGCTAT
This sequence comes from Phytophthora hibernalis, assembly GCA_012656075.1. Lineage (NCBI taxonomy): Eukaryota > Oomycota > Peronosporomycetes > Peronosporales > Peronosporaceae > Phytophthora > Phytophthora hibernalis. The sequence goes on along the minus strand of JAAKBF010000304.1, from coordinate 17,387 downwards.
TTCAGTAAAATCCTTGTCAACGATGACGCACTGTAGCTTGGACCATGCCGGATTGTTGGATTTGAACTCCTCCAAGGAGGTAAGTAGGGTAGATGCCCGCTCATTCTGAAGGACAGCATGCTGTACAAATTGCCCTTTCCCGAACGCATCGTGCACCATGAAGGAGAATATCTTATACTTGGACGCGTTCGTGCCATGTGTGGCATCTATCAGCATAACCTCAGGAAAGTGATGAAACATTTCGCGCATGAGTTTGGTCTGTAGTGTAATACAGGTAGCGATTCTCTACATAGTGAAACACCGCGTCGTTAAAACCAGCTTATTTTCATGTACAACCCATAATTCTACTCACCTTTTCCTGCACAGTCATACATAGATACTTCATGCAACGGGTATTTCATAATTCAATGCAACCAAGGGCTCAATAGATGCACAAGACACACGTCCTTCCGCGATTCGTACTTACGTTCGTAAACAGCTTTTTGTTTGACACCATCTCAGAAATTTTCAATCGCATTAACTATCGGCAGCGATTTGGCGGGGTGATTACTAACTTTATATTTATTAATAGTACTTCGTACAAGACTTCAGTACTACTGTACCGGTAGTACACTACTGTAGTAGTAGTAAGTACTTGTTAGGGTGATTTTTTGAAAATGCAAGCACGGTGTGTATTTCAAGTAAGCTTAGTCAATCTACCGCAGGTACCATGTCATAGTAGGATTTCCACTCCTTATCGATTTCTTTACGCTTCCACTCCATACACTCGCAAAACACCTTCGCGTTCTGAACGTAGACAGATGTTCGCATCTCCAAGCCATCCTCCGACGCAACAAAGCCTTCCTTCAAGTGCAGTGAGATCAGTCTTGCGTATCCAGCGTTTAACGCGCGTACGATCAAGTTCACCTACAGTATGACACCGCGAACATTGTCAGACCATACTGAAGTACTCCATCGGAGCACGAAGAATTCATACCTTGTATCTGCTCCCGACTACCGGACCTTCAGACACGGATTCGACGGAAATGTTCATAACCGGCACGGCAAACGAGCGACCATCGTACCAGGCGTGCATGTCTGACGTAAGAGCAAGGCGATTGCTTTGATCGTTGTCATACTTGTGATAGCTTGCATATCTCCGGCAATGTTCTCTTGACATCAAATGACAGCTCTGCGCCTTCCCCACATTCCCGAACCACTCTTCACTCTCGATACGCTGATACTTGAATTCGTCAGTTACCACGTCAACGATCGAGGTGTTGGTCGAGAGAGATGACATCGTTATTTGGGGAGAATCGGTATCTTCTGGAACATAGTGCCGGGTCAAGATGCGCCGCAGTTCGCTTAACTCCCGAGAAATTGGAGCTACACTTGTCGAGACCGTGTGACCATCGAGAGGGAAGTTTGCGTGATACCTTCATTCTGTAATTCGTTTTCGAATAGCAAAGCATCCCGCTCTGTACAACATCTGTGAGACATCAACCAGCACAGTTCTACAATAATCCAAATGCATACCTTCCTTGAATAGAACATGGATCCGCAACGTCGCCCCTTCATACCACAGCGCCTTGTCATTTTCGCCAGCGCGAAGGTCAGGATCATAGTATCCCAGATATGATGCCGCCAGACGGTACACTCTGCAGCGAATCCCTTTCGTGTTCAGCGCGTTTCCAATCGATCCACTGACGAGCGACAACCCCTCTTGTGGTTGTGCTTGCTCCGGAACCACCACCAGCACGTGAATCTGGTCGGTGGATGGTTGCTCCATACCCGTCAATACTTTCTGAAGGCCGGACTCCCCTGTAGCTCTTCGTCTTCATTCGTTAGCGCTTTAACAGTAGCCGTTTTCCTGCCCTTCTTCAGCTCCTTCACGTCCTCACTCTCGGTCTTCAGCCACTCGGCGCCCTGCTTCGCCAGGAAGAGCTGCAACTTGCTTGCTGCAAAGTCGTACTTCTGGTCTTCCGCGATCGCCTTCTTCAAGTCATCCACCGAGTCGTCTTCAGCCACTCGTATCGAGAATGCACTTCCCGCCACCCCAACGATCGCACAGAAAAGCTTTACCATCTCTTCTTGGCTTGGCAAATTCTCGAATGAGAGAGGAGTTGCAATCGTACTTAAGACGAAACAATTGTTGGTTGCAGAAACTGATATTATATAAAGTATTAAAAATAATTCTCAGACTTTTGGAAGGGTACTTACGTTCTGAATTCAGTAGTCTTCCAGAACTTCAGAGGCTATGGATTGGTTGTCACTCGCCATGTTTCATTCAGTACTGCACAAATCCGTGTCCCGCGCCTTGAGCTGCTGTTAGTGGCGGTGTTGGTGCTATTTGCATGTTTCGGTGCGGTCTCAGCTACATGTACCAAAAACCTTGGTCTCCGATAAAGGTGATGCACGTGTTTTGCAAGAGTTGACGTCGACCGCCACGGCCGAGGTCGAATCGAGGACCTTTGCGTTGGTAGTCAGCTACGACTGCGACAGCGGCGTGGTGGCGATCGTGAGAAAGTTTTTCAAGACGTCGAACGCATCTCCGAGAGAGTTTGAACATTCCGAAATATGAGTGGGCGAGGTCACAGTTTAAGCTTGAACTTTCATGGGCTTGCCGTCAAACATCTAAATACTTCAAGCTGAAGTTGCAATGTTGCAGTGCTACAAAGGTCGATCACAGCACTGCTGTCAGCAGTGGTGATAGCTTAAAGAAGATGGGTGCCTCGGAATGCGATGAGCTCAGGCTAAGCTCATCGCCGATGCTAAGCTGCTTAGCTCTTGGCATTTAAACACTTGGTGGTCGCGTAATCGCCATTAAACCACAGTGGAGACTTTGGTGAATAGCTAAGGTAAATGGCCAAACTAAGGCCACGCTATCAATTTAAGACCGACTGTATTACAACCAATACAAATGCATGAATTAAAAATAAAGCCCGACTGTTGGTCAAATATAAATATCGTATGTTTCCACAAGAACCTTCGAGGTCTTATCGCGAGCTTGCAAGTCCGTATCGCTCTCATTTCAAAATGGCGAAGAAGACGAGCGTGAAGAAACATCAACATACCCGAAAGATCTACTCAACAAGTGTAAAACAAGATGCAGTGGTGGCAGTGAAAACGGGAACGACTATCGCTGACATTAGCAAAGACACAGGAATTCCCGAGCGAAATCTAAGAAGATGGACAGCCAACTCGAGATCTGGTGCTGGCAATGAAGCAAAGCGGCGTGGCCAACCCCATGTTGTGCAAAGAAGCCGAGCAAAGTATTTACGACTGGATCATCGGCCGCCAACTAACAGGAAATCCTGTCGCTCGACAAGCAATCATTCGGATAGCCAGTGACGTATCGATGATCACGTGCGGGAAGATATTGGTATCGTAGATTTGTGGCTCGTTATCCGACTTTGACTAGTCGTCGCTCACAATACGTGGCTAAGGTGCGGAATGCCGTCTCTCACAATGACGTGGCTACCCTGTTTTGGTCCTTGGCAAAGGTCGTCATTGAGCACAAGATGGATGCCTCACGGGTTTTCAACTTGGATGAGACTGCTTTTGAAAGCGGAAAGAAGTCCACTCAAGTTGTGGCGTTGCGTAGATCCAAAATATGTGGCACACTGACGCAAAGATGAACTTTCACCTTTCGTTTGTTGCCTGTGGAAGCGCTAGTGGCTTTGTGGTGCCGCCTCTCTTTATCTTTCCTGGAGAAAGGGTGGACAACCACATCCTGGAGTCGTGTTTACTACCAGGGGCCGCTGTCACTACTACAGATAGTGCCTTCATGAATGCACGTTTGTTTGCCAAGTGGCTCACCTTCTTTTCAGATGCCGTGCCGGCAAACGTCACGAGACCTCTTCTGCTTGTGATGGACGGCTGCCCATCGCACATCGCAGATCTCGTCATCGCTGAAGCGAACAAGTTGCGCATCATTTTGGTGTGCTTGCCCGCTAATGCAACTCACCTTTTACAACCTCTCGATGTGGCCGTGTTTGCGTCGTTCAAGTCCAAGTTCAAGGTAATTATTGACGAACTAATCGGTGGCTCTGCGGAAACGAGTATCAGCAAGCCAATGGCTATTCACATCGCAGCTCTAGCCTGGATGAACCGCAACTTTGAAGATAACATATCTTCTGGATTTGCTACGTGTGGTATCTTCCCATTGTCGAAGATCAAGATGATGGAAAAGCTAACAAACTTTGAACGAAATGGCTTGCCAAACTCTGTGTCTCTCGCCCCGTGGCTACGAGTTAAAGATATCGTACTGCGTGACTTGCTGGTGCTGCCTCCACCGCGAAAAGGCAAAGGGAGGAAGAGAAAAACCACCACAGTGGCTGGTCGAGTACTTACCCGAGAAATGCTGCGGTCCGATACGCCTCCGTCACAGAAGAACAAGAAGAAGCGCAAACCACGGTCTAAGAACGCGATAAACGCCCGACTTGAGACTGCAGCAGATCCTGTGCTGTACGAGATAGTCGTTTAGGCACTGCACATTTTAATACACTTCTTCATTTAATATGCATCGGGATTATTGTATGAACGTACTTAAACAAAATTATACTGTTGTTCTTTCAGCTCCTTCGAGACTGCATTTTCCTTACTGAAATCAAGTCAAAACGCGGCCTTAAATTGGCATACGGTCTATACGTGAATGCTATGTTTGGCTGTCCCGCACAGCAGGAATATTGATCCCTGTTAACTGTTGATCCCCTCTAAAAATCGTTCGAATCAATTGGTTTTAGAAGTTATCTATAACTGTTGATATTGCGGTCTGGTTTTCGAGCAATCAATCGCTGAAGTCTTGCCGGCCTTAAATTGGCCATTTACCTTATCACAATTTGAGCAATTGATGGAAGACGCTTCGAACGGCGACGCTCAGGACATCGAGTATCAGCTGGGCGTACCGTCTGTTCTGCTTGCATAACTTCGAGGACGCTGAGCACACAGCTTTGAGCAGCTCACGGGGTGCTCTTTGCAATCAACTCGTGTTTTTCTCACACATCGACGTCAGCACAGCGAGCAGGCGTTGTTAGATCGATACCAACAGCTTTCGCGATAATCCGTCGAGGGCCAGCTAGCACTGGTATCAACCATCTTTGCGCAGAACAATTTTCAAGAGGCAGCAGAGATTTACAAGAGGTTGCTGTCAGGATCCAGCAAGAGCGGCCAAGAGGGAGGCTCAGCACTGCATGTGTACCTAGCGTTGTGTTACTTCAAACTGGGCTATGATGACGTCCCAGTGGGGCTGCTGGCGGTGTACCTGACCGAATCTGAAAGCAAGATGCAATTTTCGCCTATACAGCGCTTGTATGGCCAAGCCAATTCCTGACGACTACGTGCGCCGATTCCCAAACCATCCGTGTACTCAAGGAGCGAGCGATTCGATTTACTCGTCTAGAGCAAACTCGACAGGAACACAACTGGCCATATTTCGTGCGTCTGACAAGGAATCGTGAAGCAAGGTGCAGCGGCTGAAAGAAACTCCGTTAGTTGGTCCTCTCGAGGAAGCTCGACTGAACCTGGACTTGCTGCATCTTAAGCGCCGCGAGTACATCGCCTTGAGCCTCGCACCACTGCTAAACGTGCGTTCAAGGGGTGCTGCACGCGGTTGGCGAGCACACGACCAGGGCTGCCGATTATTGCATTGTTAGATCGCAGACGAAATAGATTATTGATGCTGCAGAGAAATAGTGGGCAATAAATTATTGCAATTCCAGCGACAGCAAATTAGACCAACTATCTCGTTAAAGCCAGGCGAATAACCCTAGTACCTGAAAAGCAACGAAAGTCGCCGGCTTTGGCCGGCGAGATCAAGCACAGCGCTGCAAGACTAGGGTCAAACGAACGGGCTTGAACAGCGAGGCTTAGCATCGACGTGCGAAGCGAAGTCTTCGCGCGGTGTGCTTAACCTCGACATTTGCCACGCCACTCCCCGGAGGGGGTTTAGGGATCAGGGGTACAGTTGCTGTAAGAGGTGCTTACGTTGCAGGATAGTGGGTTTTATGTCCATATAGTTGGTCTACGTAACGAGTGTCATAGATTGTTGGTGCGCTGGAATTGTTCTTGATTTGATAACTGTGCCCTGTCCACAGTACTCATTTGCCCGCATTTTTACTCAAGAACAGAAGAATCTCCATCGGGCACGGCTACAACGACCGTTGCTGGTGTCCAGACGTGGCTGAGGTCACACCAAACATGCCAAACAACCCAGGAAGATACCCCCAGGCAATAAATAATCGATATGAAACTTTGAGCTCGCCACAATAAAGTATTGGTACACATTTATTGCAATAATTGCCACACCAATTTATTTTTCGGCAGCCCTGCACCCGACGCTGTCACATCCAGGAACGGTGGATATCTCTTCATTATTCTCGGTGAAGAACTCGGTGGTCTCGGAGCTGACTTTGACGGAGCTGTCGGTGGAGAATGAAGAGGTCGGTCGATATCGTTTGCAGCTTTGCCAGTGTCAGCAACATGTACACACGCTTCAAGTATCGTCGCTGGCCTTTTTTGTTGCACCCATTTCCTTCAAGCAACATTCAGTGGGTGGGTGGGTTTTGATGTTACCCGTGACCGCAACGGTCGACATTCTCCTGGGTGTTTTTATTGTCAGCCGGTTATTAGATACACTTCGCGCCAGGTTAAATCAGCTACCCCTATTTGTTACTGTAACAATATTTCAAGTTGACGCTCGTTGTTTGGAAATGTTCGATCTATGATTTGTGATAACGCGCTGGTTTTAGCAATCCTTGGCATGGCTGGCCATGTTGGCACTGCGCCAGATTAAATCGGCCATACAGCTAACAATGTCATTTTCCACATCCGTAAGATCACTTGTGCCTCTTCTCCAACCTTTCATCTCTCTCTAGAAGCCAAATTACACCTGTAAGGATCTTGTCGTCGATATCGTACGCGTCTACGGAGCAGACTACCAATAACGTGGAGGCAATTTGTGATTCGGAGCTTGTCAGCATGGTGCAAAAGGACTTTGAGGTGACCAGAGCTACGTGGTCAATTCCAACTCGGGTCTGGTAGACCAGCGCGCACATCGTCACCACCTTACTTCGAAGTTGCATGTGATATATCAACGCAGCTGTATTCGGAAGCTAGATGTAGCCATTTTAGCGAACTAGGACTCCTATCTCTTTTGAATTCATTCTACAACTTTCCGCCGTGAATACAAGTCCACTTCACATTCCAAGCCTTCCTAAATCAACGTCGCTTCGTCTTTTATCAACTTCCTCCCGACGTTGGCATCAACCACACAACTAGATCCCAACATTTGGTAGCACTTGTTGGTCAAATACCCGAAGTGATGTGGTGCACCCAGATTGGTGTGGCACACAAGAGTTGAAGTTTCGTCGGTGACGCGTCCTACGTCAGTCCGTGTCGCCGCAAATTGGAGTATCTGAGAGCGAAGCTTTTGAGCGGCTCCGAGTGCAAGCGTCGTGCGATCGAGCCCTCTGTAAGCGTACAATTGTACGGTGTTCCGAAGCAGTATGGATTCGGATATGAGTGCCCACGTGTTGGCGGAAGTGACTACGCTGCTGAGACAGCAGCAAGAATTAATGGACAAACTAGTGAATCGTCCATCTACGGAGAAGCGAGTAGAGGGTATCTCCATGCCGAAGTACAGTGGTTCACTTGACGAGAGCTTGGAACTATTCATCGACCAAGCTCGCCTGTTCTTCGAAGCCAAGGACATCAACTACACGAATGCCAGTAATAGTCGCCAGGTCCTTGCGATGATGGTATCAAATCTTCAAGGCCAGGCTGCTGCGTGGTACGTCACGCAACAAGGCAGTATCGACACTATTGATGAACTTGCTGATGCTCTGCACCGCGAGTTCATCCCCGCGGATTTGCAAGAACGATTGCGAGATGCGCTATACCAACTGAAGCAACGAGAATGGCGTGATCTCGCGGATTATGTCACTCGCTACCGTTAATTGATTATGCGTGTTAAAGACATGAGCGAAATCGACAAGATTGCTCTATTTACCCGGGGTTTGGTGACCCAAACGCGTGCTGAAGAGGTATACCGTCGATGCACTACTGTACGCGACGCCATAAGCATTGCAATGAAGTATGAGCGTGCGCATCCACAGCAACTACAGTCTGGACAAAGTGGTGGTCGCTTTCGCGGACGCCCATTCGAAGGACATCGCGGTCAAGGTCAACGCAGCGATCCGGGTCCAGAGCCGATGGAAATTGGCCAGGGAGATTCATATCCCGCGATGAGTGTTTTCAGCGCAATCTGTGCATTTTCTGTGAGAAGCCAGGGCATCGTACGGCAAACTGCCGTCAGCGTAGCAGAAACGAGCAATCAGCAGCTGATCGTTCGGGTAACGTCATTCGACAGCAAGTTGGTAACATGCAAGAAGCCATACCCGAGGTGTTCGATCGCCTTACCATCAACGTCGCTGCTATCGGAGGTTCTGGTCGGCACCAATTGCTGCGGAAGAACGGTGCTGTGGGGAACCGTGAGGTTTTGATCCTGTTGGATAGCGGCGCTGATCATAATGTTATTCGCAAAGGACTCTGCACCAAGATTATCCGTCGCAAACGTGCAGTGGCAGAGCGCTTTGATGGGTCTACGACGCAGGTGCAGTGGGTGAACGAAGTGAAAGATGATATCAGCTTTGACGGGTTCGTCTTGCGTGACATGGTATTCTCGAAGTGGGATTTACCCTCTACACATGATGTCATTTTTGGCAAATCTTTTTCGATCAGTATAACCCAGTTATCAACTGGAGAACTCACGACGTGCAGCTGGACGCTGGTCTGCTGAGCCTCAGTGCCGCGTTCCAAGTCGAGATGGATGCCTTCGAAGCAGCGGTGCGGGCCTCAGATACGGAAGATGATCACCCAGCCAGCAAACAAGATGGATTTTTCCTCGAAGACGTGGACCCAGCGATGCTGTGTGACGACGACCAAGCGTTTTTGGACGAGTACGAGTGCAGCCCGGAGTGGAAGGACATACTTGAGGCGAACACGATTCCTCGTGAGTATTGGTTACCTCCACAAGAGTTCATTCTCCAGGTGTTACTGCTGTTGCTCCAATGCGACCGACCTGACTTCGCACACACTTGATTTGTTCTTCCGGATATACACATTTGCTGCGCATACTTCGTACAGACATCAAGTGATGACATCAACCGGCTCTCTCGGAGATGGTTTAGAATGGTCATTGGATGTACCGAGATGGTAGTCTAATGGATTGTGATGGTTTCAAGTGGTCAATCTGCCTTGTCACATTTTTTCCAGATGGGCGCACGAACACGTGCCATTATTTTTCCGAGCCCTGCTCGCTGGATGATTATTATCATCACCCACGGAGCTGTACAGGTTCTGGGACAAATTACAAGCTCGTCCTCAAGCTCATTGGGACTGCTTGTGGTGGCGGCATTGCGGTTTTTGTTCTGTATTTCTTTACATTCAGTGGAAGTAATGACGGAACCTCCGACCAGCAGCGTTTGAAGCGCTCGCTGTTTGCAGTGCTGTGGTTATCCATTTTCCCAGAAGCCGCCGTCAGAGCTCTCGAACGGTCTTCTGCTTGGAGGGGGTTCCTACGTCGCCATTTTGAGCGTGTTTACATACCTTATCAGTCTGTCGCTTGACTGCATGACTCCACTGCCTCTGACGGCTTTCTTTGGGGCCGTCGGGGCAAGATGCAGCTCAATATACTGAAAGTCTTCCAGTAGCAGCGTCAAAATTACGACTGAAAACTGCCCGAAGTGCATCTTTGAAGACGGCGGCGGCCCAGGAGCCATTCTTGAAGAGTACACTGACCGCACAACGCGCCGTGTTGTAGTGGGCTAGACTGGGGGATGGTCTGTGTGTCCAACCTTTCGTGTTGTTTCGTGCGAATGTGTGTACCGGTTCAAGACCTCTCGAGACCTTTGTGGTTTTTCTGTATCCGATCGGGCCGTCTGTGCGGAGGTGGAAATGGAAATTTTCAGGAGGCTGCCAAGTACAAGGACTTCCTGGTAGAAAGCAAGGTGGAATTGGCCATGCACGCTCTCGTGCCAATGACTTTTCAAATTTGTGCCGTGGTGCACGCGACCTACGGCTTGTACTGAGCGCATCTGTCGTTCACTATATTTCATGCATTCTGGCGCTCGTTGTGTACCACATCGCTCTCGGTAAAACAAGCAGTGCAAGAAAACAACCAAGAAGAAACAGTCCTCGACTGAGTCCAAGTCCAAGTCGGAGCAAAGTTCTACAACCTCGACCACGACTTTCACCACCAGCAGCGAGACCACCACGACTAGCAACAAGAAGAAAAAGAAACGCAAATCGGGAACGTCCTCCGCGTCACCGCTGATAGAAGATGTTCCTAGAACGTCTCCAATCTGTTTAGACTTCACCACTACACTTGTTCAATACTCTTTCGTACACATGTTTGCGATTCTTTTTCTTCTTGGCCTTGACATTCGTGCCATACGTCATGGTGCTAAAGTATTCCAACACATCATTAACCAATGAATCTGGATCAGCTTGCCGGCGTGAATCGAGATCGGGCGCAAGTTGCCCCCATGGAACTTCGCGGCATACGCTCGATTCGGTGGTAGCGCATGCACTTGGAAAGCAGTAGATTTAGAACTTCCGGACGAGTGAGGCGGTCGGGAAACCCATTGTCGAGTTCGTTCCAAGCGAATGTGTTGCTGCGTGTCGGGGTGTCGCTGAACATTAAGCATAGCTCGTTCAAGAAGCTGTCGGTTTTTCTGAGGGCGATGGCTGCCTACGGACTGCTTGCTGTTGCTGACCAAGATGGAGTGCAGTCGATTTCAGCCATTGACAGACGCCACCCGTACGTAGACGCGTTCTGATTGTAATTTGGCGGTGTATGTCTAACTTTTTGTGTGTGCTGGCTGAAACAGAGATGTGCTATCGCGCGAAGTTTATCAGATCGCGGAAGAAGCACAGCAGAATAACTGGCTGCTGCCAACAACCCAGCAAAGTGCTCATAGATCAAACGTGTGCACAGCGGCGACGCCCCATTCGGTCAATGAGCTGCACCCATTGCCATGCGAATGAAAACCATTGAATCGGATTTGCAGCTAATTTGGGAATACCAAGCTTACTGCTTCGGCCAGACGATCAAGATTCTCTGGCGTAGCGCTTTCGCCATAGTTATCGATCAATTGTTTCGTTGCCGGGTCCAGCTCAAAGGCCCGAGAGACACCTAGGATGGACCGTGCGAGAATATCAGCATCATTTTTTTCAAAGTGGGAGTAGCCTCCATCACTTCCACGAGATCAATCCAGAGGGGCGTATCCCCAATGAGGATCACATTCGGCACGCGAGGATCTCCATGGACCAGGCTATTCGCGTGGAGCTGCCATAACAATCCAAAGAGGTTCCGTACTCCCTCTAGTGTCGTTGGTCGAGGCAGAGGTTTCCCAACAGGAGACAGCAATAAGGCCGCGCTACCATCAATGCTTTCGATGACATCTCGCACAGGAGTAGTCGTCAATCCTGTGGGCTGGGCTTTCATCAAGGCCTTCTTCTCTTGATAAAGACGTCCAACGGAGCATTCCTCCACGATTTTCAGCGCGAAAACCTTCTGACCTGGCCCAGTTACCTTAAAAACGCGTCCATGAGCGCCACGGCCGAGAAATGCATCGCCCTCCACCACACCAACACCCAATGAAGTGCAGGCATTGGTTAAGTGCGCCACCCATGGAGATATGTTGTCAGTAATAAAGCTCTGGAACAATCTTTTCGAGCCCTTATCGACCCACTTCGCTCTTCGAACTTTGGTAACAACAGACCTGTGGCTTTTGATCAACCAAAAGGAGCGGCGGTCGAATAGAATAGCGCTTGCTAGCTCCTTGGGGCAAAGATACTGCAGATATCGTACCACTTGGCCAAACGAAGCATCCGTTATTGTGAGCTTGCTTTCGAACAAAATGAGGCAGTCGAACAATTCTTCCACTGCTACTCCAAATCGAAATCCATTCTGGCGTTGCACTCCATCGTCCGGTACCGGTTTGGCACGAAACATTCCACGGTGGGTCGCAAATCCATCCGGTTTGAGATCTGTATTCTTGGTAACAAGCGGAGACTGAGACAACCATGGATATCTCTCGCTATTGACGAATACCATACCACAACGGCTTAATACGTCGCTGAAAAAGGAGTAATAAACGCGTCAAAAGCAGCCTCACTCTGAATAGCATCCGCTTGAATCTGAATTGCCTCTGGCCAAAATGCTTCTTCGTTCTCTGTTGGTGCAGCATCGATGATCATGCCATCCGTTTTCAATCTTCCAGACTCCATTTGACCCAATGCCCCATCGGAGAAGGAATTTGGTTTGTGTGTCAAATTAGCCTTATTTTGCTCAAGCAGCACTTGCATTTGAACCTGCACTCGGTGAATGCTTGCGGCAGTTTCTCGAAACGCCGATATCGAATCGTTCTCAACAAACAGGTCATTTGGACTCCTCTTCGGAACCACCACCAGCACGTGAATCTGGTCGGTGGATGGTTGCTCCATACCCGTCAATACTTTCTGAAGGCCGGACTCCCCTGTAGCTCTTCGTCTTCATTCGTTAGCGCTTTGACGGTAGCCGTTTTCCTGCCCTTCTTCAGCTCCTTCACGTCCTCACTCTCGGTCTTCAGCCACTCGGCGCCCTGCTTCGCCAGGAAGAGCTGCAGTTTGTCAGCTTCACACTTGATCGTGTCCGGCTTCTTCGCCTTGATCGCGTCCTTCAAGTGGCCCACCAACTGACTCGCGTCGATGTCCACAGGAAACGCGCTTCCTCCTCGCCAACGATCGAGCACACGAGCGTCACCATCTTTATTTGAGGCGGCAGATTCTCGAATAAGAGAAAAGGGAGGGGGAGAATTTTGGTGTCGTACTTAAGCGGGAAATGAAAGCGTGATGAAGCGCTGTCACATAGATGTAGCCCTACCTCACGTGATTCCAACCAATGGTGAGAGGTACGGACGCTTCAGCACAACATTTGGGGATTAACATTTGGGGATTAGAAACGGTTAAATCTGTCTCTGAAGCGTTGGGTCGAGCTATCAGCTGGTCGAGAGGTTGCGTCGTTGAAACCCCTACCATCGCATTAGAAACAGTTAAACCTATTCTCTATGTAAATAAAGCTAAGGAAAAAACCACTGCGTAACCAGCTGAATATTACTACTCATAGGGATAACCGCCGTTGTTGGGACGGCCGTAATAAATTGGGCCATTCGCGGGGGTGGGCGTCTCGGTCTCATTTTCGCGGGGCTTCGTTGGCGAAGGAGTGGTGTAGGGATAGCCCCCGTTGTTGGGACGGCCGTAATAAATCGGGCTATCTACCGAGGCAGGGTTTGCATCGGAGGTTGCTGCGACGAAGGCAACAGCCAGCTGCATGGCCAGTAGTGGCGTGAGAAACTTGGTGGGGTTCATCTCGGAGGGTACCGGTACTGGGTGTTTAAGGCGCAAAATGAGGTGTGAGGGAGGACGCAGACCATTCCCGACTCACAACACAACAGAGCCAGACTGGGCTCTTGAGATGTGCCTGCATCTGATTACCGGTACTTTACTGCTGGAGAACCGTCCGTTTAATTGGCGGTCCGAACGGCTTTATTAGTGTATGTCGCGCTGCGCGACACAAACCACTTGGATCAACTTGATCGACGGCAGCGCGCCGCACATGTGTTATTACTATACCGTATGTGAAGTTGAGACCCCATCGAAACTTGTGTCAACGCACAGTGAACATATACCTCTGAGATTTCCATCATTCATTGCCAAGGAAATTAATAGAAATACAGCGCGTTCTTGGCAAAAAAAATCGAGGCCAGCACATATAATGTCGGTACGTTGTACCGGTACATGCAGTACCTGATTTATTACTATCGATATATATATTAGGAAAATTCCAAAGGGGGACTCGAATCGAAATACATTTTCAAAGAGGGACTCGATAATTACGCTGTCTATAAAAGCTAGCTTTTACTACCGTAAGCCTCTTATAATTACCCGAGCCTCTGTGAACCTGTTTTCAGCCTCCACCACCAGATTAAAATGGCCGCCGGTGAAGACGATACGGGCGATGCAGAGCTAGGTGGTCTGCGTCAGCAGAGGTGGAGAACCGGAAAGGACGCTGTTGCTGCAATTAAAGCTTACGCATTAGCGCTTGGTAAGCGGGTTGTTGTTAGCAAGAGAGGTGGTACGTTTAAAGACATTCGCTGTTCTAGTGGGGCGTCTTGTACCTGGTTCGTAAAATTGTCGGTGTCAAAGAGGAAACATCAACAGAACAACTGGCACGTGACAACAACCAATCTCAAGCATATCAACTGCACGTCGACTGCGAAACCCTCTGCTCATCAACTAGCTGCATCGTCAGTGCTGCGGTCTGCTGTAGTTGCTGACGCCAGCATCTCTGCGTTGGCGATGGCTGGGCAGCTACAGGAAGCGTCCAAGTTGATATGCAGTACCAGCATGCTATACAGAGTGAAGGATATTGTACTTCGTGGGGTCTTCTCAGAAGACGAGCAGTCTATCAAATACCTGCCGTGGTATCTTGAAGCATTTGCGAAGTGCAACATCGGCGTTTTCAGCGACATTCAGCGTGACGGAGAAGGTCACTTTGTTCGTGCGATGGCCGCCTTGGATCATGCATGGTTTCGTAGCGGCCAAGGAATTTTTGGGGTGGATGCAGCTCACATGAAGAACCGCCAATATAATGGGGTGCAAATTGTGTTAGTTGCACGGGATGGAAATCTCCAGAACCGCGTAGCAGCCGTGGCGCTAGCTCCGCTGGAGGATCACTCCAACTATTTTTGGTTCTTCAAAGCACTTCTTTGCATGGGTTTCCACTTCGTGATGTGCCAGTTTTTTCTGACCGCCATGCCGGCATCATTTCAGCTTCGGACGAGCTAAAGATAAAAAATCGTTTTTGCACAAGACATCTCATCGGTACGATAGTATTGCATCGAAGGATATGGTGTTTGATGCTTACAAATGCGTATTGTACCCACAGGAAATATGCGAGCTGACAAAAAGTGAAGCTTGCTGTGTGCCATGAGGCAATGGTTTGGCGCGCGCAAGCTGCAAATACGCCAGCCGAGTACAAAGCAGCCATACAAGATTTGAGTGATGCGAATGTCCCTGCCGGGGAATTTGAACGCGGTGGGGCCGAAGAAGTGGGCTCTGCATCCATACTACAAGGCCCAACCCCTCTATGGATGGAGAACTACCAACTTTGTTGAAAACGAGCAGGCAAAATCGTTGCGGCTAAAGCCGAGGAAGCTACTGCCTTGGCTACTTCCGTGCGTACACCAAAATCATGATGACCGAGGCGCATCTTCGCCTCTGTCAAGGCAAAACATGGACATCCTCTGGTCGAATCACAACACCTCGATCGGAAAACAAGTTCCAGTGTGAGCTTAAGCAGATGCCGCTGTACTCTGTTTCGTTCATCTCGGACGAAGTTGCATAGACCAGTCGATTGGGTCACGGGGACAAGCCAAGAGAGGTGAAATTATATCCGCCATCATGCTCATGTGTGTCTTGGTTACAGCAAGGGTCACGTGTCGCCACCTCTTGGCTGTCAAAATGCAGACGAACGGAGGTCTGGAGGATGTGTTTCAATTGTTTTCTAGCTGCTACACCGTTGCTCAACATGCGAAGAATCAGCGTCCCGGACGACTCGGAAAAAGAGCAGATGAAACCTTGACACCTGTACTTTATCAACGGCAGGCTGGACGGCCCCGTAAACGGAGAATTCGTTCGCGTGGTGAATGTGGTGAGTCTACACGGATCCGTATCTTTACAAGTGCGGCAAATGCGGCATCGCAGATGGTCACAACAAGGCATCGTGTACTGGCCGAACTTGACATACGCAAAGAAGAATTAGGAGAAGTATACACTTCGATTATGACGGCTTAGTCTTGTTTCTCTCCGTTCGCCGTGGTGAACACGATCTTTCCCAGTAGTCGTGTCCTAGACACCGGCAGGACTTGGTACAGCAGTCCTTCGGGTACATCTTATCGTTGACAAAGATCGGGTGCAGCCACATCTTCACCATGCGCGTTCATCCGGAACTCACCATACAGCTTGTTCTCGTCGTTGGCCGAGTTACGCGTGAAGATCAAGATCATGTGTAATTGGTCGTTGATGTTGCCGTACACGCTGTCCTGAACGACCACGTCCGTGCCCTTGAGACCCGTTATCTTCTTGATCTCACGGCATCTCGCGATTGTACTTGCTGTTGTGAACAGTACAAATCTTGGCTGAACGAGCTACAAAGCTGCGCTCGTTCCGACTCTGTTAGCACATGAAGGAGGCGACACACTCCCATTGTTCGGCTCATTGTGTCCTTGAGCTGCTTCCACGAAGCCTCAAGCCGGTTATTTGTGTTGTTGCCTAGCGTCACTGCGTTTTGGCGTTTACATGCACAGCACATTGCCTTGCAGCTATCCCAATTCTTGACAAAGTACATCTCGAAAGGGTGCGATTTTACGAGTGTGAGACGGTCACATGTGACCACGTGACCATCCAGATGGGGAGAGATGGTCACTTCAATATCCAACCCAACAGGGTGCCCACCCGAGCTGGTAGAAGGTTGCTCCAAGTCGTGATCTTGCGTAGCTGGCCGTGATTCAATCGACAAAATGTGACGCATGTACGCTCGGTACTTCGAAAATTCTTGCTCAGTCTTTCGTATACCATAAGTGGCACCATACTGCGGAGCTGTGCCTTTTGCCACGACGAAAGCGCGTAGTCAGCCGATGCAACTTGCTCTCGTAGGTACTTTATGACGTGAAACTGGCAAAGTAGAATCACCACATCTGGCAGCGCCGCTTTCAGAACG
The DNA here is from genome assembly GCA_012656075.1 of Phytophthora hibernalis. NCBI lineage: Eukaryota > Oomycota > Peronosporomycetes > Peronosporales > Peronosporaceae > Phytophthora > Phytophthora hibernalis. Next base: position 586 of record JAAKBF010000304.1, on the reverse strand, counting down.
GCTATTTCAGTAAAATCCTTGTCAACGATGACGCACTGTAGCTTGGACCATGCCGGATTGTTGGATTTGAACTCCTCCAAGGAGGTAAGTAGGGTAGATGCCCGCTCATTCTGAAGGACAGCATGCTGTACAAATTGCCCTTTCCCGAACGCATCGTGCACCATGAAGGAGAATATCTTATACTTGGACGCGTTCGTGCCATGTGTGGCATCTATCAGCATAACCTCAGGAAAGTGATGAAACATTTCGCGCATGAGTTTGGTCTGTAGTGTAATACAGGTAGCGATTCTCTACATAGTGAAACACCGCGTCGTTAAAACCAGCTTATTTTCATGTACAACCCATAATTCTACTCACCTTTTCCTGCACAGTCATACATAGATACTTCATGCAACGGGTATTTCATAATTCAATGCAACCAAGGGCTCAATAGATGCACAAGACACACGTCCTTCCGCGATTCGTACTTACGTTCGTAAACAGCTTTTTGTTTGACACCATCTCAGAAATTTTCAATCGCATTAACTATCGGCAGCGATTTGGCGGGGTGATTACTAACTTTATATAATTATTAATAGTACTTCGT
>JAAKBF010000303.1:0-28271 GCA_012656075.1 Phytophthora hibernalis | reverse complement strand
CTCTTCGAACTTTGGTAACAACAGACCTGTGGCTTTTGATCAACCAAAAGGAGCGGCGGTCGAATAGAATAGCGCTTGCTAGCTCCTTGGGGCAAAGATACTGCAGATATCGTACCACTTGGCCAAACGAAGCATCCGTTATTGTGAGCTTGCTTTCGAACAAAATGAGGCAGTCGAACAATTCTTCCACTGCTACTCCAAATCGAAATCCATTCTGGCGTTGCACTCCATCGTCCGTACCGGTTTGGCACGAAACATTCCACGGTGGGTCGCAAATCCATCCGGTTTGAGATCTGTATTCTTGGTAACAAGCGGAGACTGAGACAACCATGGATATCTCTCGCTATTGACGAATACCATACCACAACGGCTTAATACGTCGCTGAAAAAAGGAGTAATAAACGCGTCAAAAGCAGCCTCACTCTGAATAGCATCCGCTTGAATCTGAATTGCCTCTGGCCAAAATGCTTCTTCGTTCTCTGTTGGTGCAGCATCGATGATCATGCCATCCGTTTTCAATCTTCCAGACTCCATTTGACCCAATGCCCCATCGGAGAAGGAATTTGGTTTGTGTGTCAAATTAGCCTTATTTTGCTCAAGCAGCACTTGCATTTGAACCTGCACTCGGTGAATGCTTGCGGCAGTTTCTCGAAACGCCGATATCGAATCGTTCTCAACAAACAGGTCATTTGGACTCCTCTTCGGAACCACCACCAGCACGTGAATCTGGTCGGTGGATGGTTGCTCTATAAATCAATACTACGAAGGCCAGACTCCCCACTGCAGCTCTTCGTCTTCATTCGTTAGCGCTTTGACGGTAGCCGTTTTCCTGCCCTTCTTCAGCTCCTTCGTCTCACTCTCGGTTCAGCCACTCGGCGCCCTGCTTCGCCAGGAAGAGCTGCAGTTTGTCAGCTTCACACTTGATCGTGTCCGGCTTCTTCGCCTTGATCGCGTCCTTCAAGTGGCCCACCAACTGACTCGCGTCGATGTCCACAGGAAACGCGCTTCCCTCCTCGCCAACGATCGAGCACACGAGCGTCACCATCTTTATTTGAGGCGGCAGATTCTCGAATAAGAGAAAAGGGAGGGGGAGAATTTTGGTGTCGTACTTAAGCGGAAATGAAAGCGTGATGAAGCGCTGTCACATAGATGTAGCCCTACCTCACGTGATTCCAACCAATGGTGAGAGGTACGGACGCTTCAGCACAACATTTGGGGATTAACATTTGGGGATTAGAAACGGTTAAATCTGTCTCTGAAGCGTTGGGTCGAGCTATCAGCTGGTCGAGAGGTTGCGTCGTTGAAACCCCTACCATCGCATTAGAAACAGTTAAACCTATTCTCTATGTAAATAAAGCTAAGGAAAAAACCACTGCGTAACCAGCTGAATATTACTACTCATAGGGATAACCGCCGTTGTTGGGACGGCCGTAATAAATTGGGCCATTCGCGGGGTGGGCGTCTCGGTCTCATTTTCGCGGGGCTTCGTTGGCGAAGGAGTGGTGTAGGGATAGCCCCCGTTGTTGGGACGGCCGTAATAAATCGGGCTATCTACCGAGGCAGGGTTTGCATCGGAGGTTGCTGCGACGAAGGCAACAGCCAGCTGCATGGCCAGTAGTGGCGTGAGAAACTTGGTGGGGTTCATCTCGGAGGGTACCGGTACTGGGTGTTTAAGGCGCAAAATGAGGTGTGAGGGAGGACGCAGACCATTCCCGACTCACAGCACAACAGAGCCAGACTGGGCTCTTGAGATGTGCCTGCATCTGATTACCGGTACTTTACTGCTGGAGAACCGTCCGTTTAATTGGCGGTCCGAACGGCTTTATTAGTGTATCGCGCTGCGCGACACAAACCACTTGGATCAACTTGATCGACGGCAGCGCGCCGCACATGTGTTATTACTATACCGTATGTGAAGTTGAGACCCCATCGAAACTTGTGTCAACGCACAGTGAACATATACCTCTGAGATTTCCATCATTCATTGCCAAGGAAATTAATAGAAATACAGCGCGTTCTTGGCAAAAAAATCGAGGCCAACACATATAATGTCGGTACGTTGTACCGGTACATGCAGTACCTGATTTATTACTATCGATATATATATTAGGGAGGATTCCAAAGGGGGACTCGAATCGAAATACATTTTCAAAGAGGGACTCGATAATTACGCTGTCTATAAGCTAGCTTTTACTACCGTAAGCCTCTTATAATTACCCGAGCCTCTGTGAACCTGTTTTCAGCCTCCACCACCAGATTAAAATGGCCGCCGGTGAAGACGATACGGGCGATGCAGAGCTAGGTGGTCTGCGTCAGCAGAGGTGGAGAACCGGAAAGGACGCTGTTGCTGCAATTAAAGCTTACGCATTAGCGCTTGGTAAGCGGGTTGTTGTTAGCAAGAGAGGTGGTACGTTTAAAGACATTCGCTGTTCTAGTGGGGCGTCTTGTACCTGGTTCGTAAAATTGTCGGTGTCAAAGAGGAAACATCAACAGAACAACTGGCACGTGACAACAACCAATCTCAAGCATATCAACTGCACGTCGACTGCGAAACCCTCTGCTCATCAACTAGCTGCATCGTCAGTGCTGCGGTCTGCTGTAGTTGCTGACGCCAGCATCTCTGCGTTGGCGATGGCTGGGCAGCTACAGGAAGCGTCCAAGTTGATATGCAGTACCAGCATGCTATACAGAGTGAAGGATATTGTACTTCGTGGGGTCTTCTCAGAAGACGAGCAGTCTATCAAATACCTGCCGTGGTATCTTGAAGCATTTGCGAAGTGCAACATCGGCGTTTTCAGCGACATTCAGCGTGACGGAGAAGGTCACTTTGTTCGTGCGATGGCCGCCTTGGATCATGCATGGTTTCGTAGCGGCCAAGGAATTTTGGGGTGGATGCAGCTCACATGAAGAACCGCCAATATAATGGGGTGCAAATTGTGTTAGTTGCACGGGATGGAAATCTCCAGAACCGCGTAGCAGCCGTGGCGCTAGCTCCACTGGAGGATCACTCCAACTATTTTTGGTTCTTCAAAGCACTTCTTTTGCATGGGTTTCCACTTCGTGATGTGCCAGTTTTCTGACCGCCATGCCGGCATCATTTCAGCTTCGGACGAGCTAAAGATAAAAAATCGTTTTTGCACAAGACATCTCATCGGTACGATAGTATTGCATCGAAGGATATGGTGTTTGATGCTTACAAATGCGTATTGTACCACAGGAAATATGCGAGCTGACAAAAAGTGAAGCTTGCTGTGTGCCATGAGGCAATGGTTTGGCGCGCGCAAGCTGCAAATACGCCAGCCGAGTACAAAGCAGCCATACAAGATTTGAGTGATGCGAATGTCCCTGCCGGGGAATTTTTGAACGCGGTGGGGCCGAAGAAGTGGGCTCTGCATCCATACTACAAGGCCCAACCTCTGGATGGAGAACTACCAACTTTGTTGAAAACGAGCAGGCAAAATCGTTGCGGCTAAAGCCGAGGAAGCTACTGCCTTGCGGCTACTTCCGTGCGTACACCAAAATCATGATGACCGAGGCGCATCTTCGCCTCTGTCAAGGCAAAACATGGACATCCTCTGGTCGAATCACAACACCTCGATCGGAAAACAAGTTCCAGTGTGAGCTTAAGCAGATGCCGCTGTACTCTGTTTCGTTCATCTCGGACGAAGTTGCATAGACCAGTCGATTGGGTCACGGGGACAAGCCAAGAGAGGTGAAATTATATCCGCCATCATGCTCATGTGTGTCTTGGTTACAGCAAGGGGTCACGTGTCGCCACCTCTTGGCTGTCAAAATGCAGACGAACGGAGGTCTGGAGGATGTGTTTCAATTGTTTTCTAGCTGCTACACCGTTGCTCAACATGCGAAGAATCAGCGTCCCGGACGACTCGGAAAAAGAGCAGATGAAACCTTGACACCTGTACTTTATCAACGGCAGGCTGGACGGCCCCGTAAACGGAGAATTCGTTCGCGTGGTGAATGTGGTGAGTCTACACGGATCCGTATCTTTACAAGTGCGGCAAATGCGGCATCGCAGATGGTCACAACAAGGCATCGTGTACTGGCCGAACTTGACATACGCAAAGAAGAATTAGGAGAAGTATACACTTCGATTATGACGGCTTAGTCTTGTTTCTCTCCGTTCGCCGTGGTGAACACGATCTTTCCCAGTAGTCGTGTCCTAGACACCGGCAGGACTTGGTACAGCAGTCCTTCGGGTACATCTTATCGTTGACAAAGATCGGGTGCAGCCACATCTTCACCATGCGCGTTCATCCGGAACTCACCATACAGCTTGTTCTCGTCGTTGGCCGAGTTACGCGTGAAGATCAAGATCATGTGTAATTGGTCGTTGATGTTGCCGTACACGCTGTCCTGAACGACCACGTCCGTGCCCTTGAGACCCGTTATCTTCTTGATCTCACGGCATCTCGCGATTGTACTTGCTGTTGTGAACAGTACAAATCTTGGCTGAACGAGCTACAAAGCTGCGCTCGTTCCGACTCTGTTAGCACATGAAGGGAGGCGACACACTCCCATTGTTCGGCTCATTGTGTCCTTGAGCTGCTTCCACGAAGCCTCAAGCCGGTTATTTGTGTTGTTGCCTAGCGTCACTGCGTTTTGGCGTTTACATGCACAGCACATTGCCTTGCAGCTATCCCAATTCTTGACAAAGTACATCTCGAAAGGGTGCGATTTTACGAGTGTGAGACGGTCACATGTGACCACGTGACCATCCAGATGGGGAGAGATGGTCACTTCAATATCCAACCCAACAGGGTGCCCACCCGAGCTGGTAGAAGGTTGCTCCAAGTCGTGATCTTGCGTAGCTGGCCGTGATTCAATCGACAAAATGTGACGCATGTACGCTCGGTACTTCGAAAATTCTTGCTCAGTCTTTCGTATACCATAAGTGGCACCATACTGCGGAGCTGTGCCTTTTGCCACGACGAAAGCGCGTAGTCAGCCGATGCAACTTGCTCTCGTAGGTACTTTATGACGTGAAACTGGCAAAGTAGAATCACCACATCTGGCAGCGCCGCTTTCAGAACGGCTATTTCAGTAAAATCCTTGTCAACGATGACGCACTGTAGCTTGGACCATGCCGGATTGTTGGATTTGAACTCCTCCAAGGAGGTAAGTAGGGTAGATGCCCGCTCATTCTGAAGGACAGCATGCTGTACAAATTGCCCTTTCCCGAACGCATCGTGCACCATGAAGGAGAATATCTTATACTTGGACGCGTTCGTGCCATGTGTGGCATCTATCAGCATAACCTCAGGAAAGTGATGAAACATTTCGCGCATGAGTTTGGTCTGTAGTGTAATACAGGTAGCGATTCTCTACATAGTGAAACACCGCGTCGTTAAAACCAGCTTATTTTCATGTACAACCCATAATTCTACTCACCTTTTCCTGCACAGTCATACATAGATACTTCATGCAACGGGTATTTCATAATTCAATGCAACCAAGGGCTCAATAGATGCACAAGACACACGTCCTTCCGCGATTCGTACTTACGTTCGTAAACAGCTTTTTGTTTGACACCATCTCAGAAATTTTCAATCGCATTAACTATCGGCAGCGATTTGGCGGGGTGATTACTAACTTTATATTTATTAATAGTACTTCGTACAAGACTTCAGTACTACTGTACCGGTAGTACACTACTGTAGTAGTAGTAAGTACTTGTTAGTGATTTTTGAAAATGCAAGCACGGTGTGTATTTCAAGTAAGCTTAGTCAATCTACCGCAGGTACCATGTCATAGTAGGATTTCCACTCCTTATCGATTTCTTTACGCTTCCACTCCATACACTCGCAAAACACCTTCGCGTTCTGAACGTAGACAGATGTTCGCATCTCCAAGCCATCCTCCGACGCAACAAAGCCTTCCTTCAAGTGCAGTGAGATCAGTCTTGCGTATCCAGCGTTTAACGCGCGTACGATCAAGTTCACCTACAGTATGACACCGCGAACATTGTCAGACCATACTGAAGTACTCCATCGGAGCACGAAGAATTCATACCTTGTATCTGCTCCCGACTACCGGACCTTCAGACACGGATTCGACGGAAATGTTCATAACCGGCACGGCAAACGAGCGACCATCGTACCAGGCGTGCATGTCTGACGTAAGAGCAAGGCGATTGCTTTGATCGTTGTCATACTTGTGATAGCTTGCATATCTCCGGCAATGTTCTCTTGACATCAAATGACAGCTCTGCGCCTTCCCCACATTCCCGAACCACTCTTCACTCTCGATACGCTGATACTTGAATTCGTCAGTTACCACGTCAACGATCGAGGTGTTGGTCGAGAGAGATGACATCGTTATTTGGGGAGAATCGGTATCTTCTGGAACATAGTGCCGGGTCAAGATGCGCCGCAGTTCGCTTAACTCCCGAGAAATTGGAGCTACACTTGTCGAGACCGTGTGACCATCGAGAGGAAGTTTGCGTGATACCTTCATTCTGTAATTCGTTTTCGAATAGCAAAGCATCCCGCTCTGTACAACATCTGTGAGACATCAACCAGCACAGTTCTACAATAATCCAAATGCATACCTTCCTTGAATAGAACATGGATCCGCAACGTCGCCCCTTCATACCACAGCGCCTTGTCATTTTCGCCAGCGCGAAGGTCAGGATCATAGTATCCCAGATATGATGCCGCCAGACGGTACACTCTGCAGCGAATCCCTTTCGTGTTCAGCGCGTTTCCAATCGATCCACTGACGAGCGACAACCCCTCTTGTGGTTGTGCTTGCTCCGGAACCACCACCAGCACGTGAATCTGGTCGGTGGATGGTTGCTCCATACCCGTCAATACTTTCTGAAGGCCGGACTCCCCTGTAGCTCTTCGTCTTCATTCGTTAGCGCTTTAACAGTAGCCGTTTTCCTGCCCTTCTTCAGCTCCTTCACGTCCTCACTCTCGGTCTTCAGCCACTCGGCGCCCTGCTTCGCCAGGAAGAGCTGCAACTTGCTTGCTGCAAAGTCGTACTTCTGGTCTTCCGCGATCGCCTTCTTCAAGTCATCCACCGAGTCGTCTTCAGCCACTCGTATCGAGAATGCACTTCCCGCCACCCCAACGATCGCACAGAAAAGCTTTACCATCTCTTCTTGGCTTGGCAAATTCTCGAATGAGAGAGGAGTTGCAATCGTACTTAAGACGAAACAATTGTTGGTTGCAGAAACTGATATTATATAAAGTATTAAAAATAATTCTCAGACTTTTGGAAGGGTACTTACGTTCTGAATTCAGTAGTCTTCCAGAACTTCAGAGGCTATGGATTGGTTGTCACTCGCCATGTTTCATTCAGTACTGCACAAATCCGTGTCCCGCGCCTTGAGCTGCTGTTAGTGGCGGTGTTGGTGCTATTTGCATGTTTCGGTGCGGTCTCAGCTACATGTACCAAAAACCTTGGTCTCCGATAAAGGTGATGCACGTGTTTTGCAAGAGTTGACGTCGACCGCCACGGCCGAGGTCGAATCGAGGACCTTTGCGTTGGTAGTCAGCTACGACTGCGACAGCGGCGTGGTGGCGATCGTGAGAAAGTTTTTCAAGACGTCGAACGCATCTCCGAGAGAGTTTGAACATTCCGAAATATGAGTGGGCGAGGTCACAGTTTAAGCTTGAACTTTCATGGGCTTGCCGTCAAACATCTAAATACTTCAAGCTGAAGTTGCAATGTTGCAGTGCTACAAAGGTCGATCACAGCACTGCTGTCAGCAGTGGTGATAGCTTAAAGAAGATGGGTGCCTCGGAATGCGATGAGCTCAGGCTAAGCTCATCGCCGATGCTAAGCTGCTTAGCTCTTGGCATTTAAACACTTGGTGGTCGCGTAATCGCCATTAAACCACAGTGGAGACTTTGGTGAATAGCTAAGGTAAATGGCCAAACTAAGGCCACGCTATCAATTTAAGACCGACTGTATTACAACCAATACAAATGCATGAATTAAAAATAAAGCCCGACTGTTGGTCAAATATAAATATCGTATGTTTCCACAAGAACCTTCGAGGTCTTATCGCGAGCTTGCAAGTCCGTATCGCTCTCATTTCAAAATGGCGAAGAAGACGAGCGTGAAGAAACATCAACATACCCGAAAGATCTACTCAACAAGTGTAAAACAAGATGCAGTGGTGGCAGTGAAAACGGGAACGACTATCGCTGACATTAGCAAAGACACAGGAATTCCCGAGCGAAATCTAAGAAGATGGACAGCCAACTCGAGATCTGGTGCTGGCAATGAAGCAAAGCGGCGTGGCCAACCCCATGTTGTGCAAAGAAGCCGAGCAAAGTATTTACGACTGGATCATCGGCCGCCAACTAACAGGAAATCCTGTCGCTCGACAAGCAATCATTCGGATAGCCAGTGACGTATCGATGATCACGTGCGGGAAGATATTGGTATCGTAGATTTGTGGCTCGTTATCCGACTTTGACTAGTCGTCGCTCACAATACGTGGCTAAGGTGCGGAATGCCGTCTCTCACAATGACGTGGCTACCCTGTTTTGGTCCTTGGCAAAGGTCGTCATTGAGCACAAGATGGATGCCTCACGGGTTTTCTTGGATGAGACTGCTTTTGAAAGCGGAAAGAAGTCCACTCAAGTTGTGGCGTTGCGTAGATCCAAAATATGTGGCACACTGACGCAAAGATGAACTTTCACCTTTCGTTTGTTGCCTGTGGAAGCGCTAGTGGCTTTGTGGTGCCGCCTCTCTTTATCTTTCCTGGAGAAAGGGTGGACAACCACATCCTGGAGTCGTGTTTACTACCAGGGGCCGCTGTCACTACTACAGATAGTGCCTTCATGAATGCACGTTTGTTTGCCAAGTGGCTCACCTTCTTTTCAGATGCCGTGCCGGCAAACGTCACGAGACCTCTTCTGCTTGTGATGGACGGCTGCCCATCGCACATCGCAGATCTCGTCATCGCTGAAGCGAACAAGTTGCGCATCATTTTGGTGTGCTTGCCCGCTAATGCAACTCACCTTTTACAACCTCTCGATGTGGCCGTGTTTGCGTCGTTCAAGTCCAAGTTCAAGGTAATTATTGACGAACTAATCGGTGGCTCTGCGGAAACGAGTATCAGCAAGCCAATGGCTATTCACATCGCAGCTCTAGCCTGGATGAACCGCAACTTTGAAGATAACATATCTTCTGGATTTGCTACGTGTGGTATCTTCCCATTGTCGAAGATCAAGATGATGGAAAAGCTAACAAACTTTGAACGAAATGGCTTGCCAAACTCTGTGTCTCGCCCCGTGGCTACGAGTTAAAGATATCGTACTGCGTGACTTGCTGGTGCTGCCTCCACCGCGAAAAGGCAAAGGGAGGAAGAGAAAAACCACCACAGTGGCTGGTCGAGTACTTACCCGAGAAATGCTGCGGTCCGATACGCCTCCGTCACAGAAGAACAAGAAGAAGCGCAAACCACGGTCTAAGAACGCGATAAACGCCCGACTTGAGACTGCAGCAGATCCTGTGCTGTACGAGATAGTCGTTTAGGCACTGCACATTTTAATACACTTCTTCATTTAATATGCATCGGGATTATTGTATGAACGTACTTAAACAAAATTATACTGTTGTTCTTTCAGCTCCTTCGAGACTGCATTTTCCTTACTGAAATCAAGTCAAAACGCGGCCTTAAATTGGCATACGGTCTATACGTGAATGCTATGTTTGGCTGTCCCACAGCAGGAATATTGATCCCTGTTAACTGTTGATCCCCTCTAAAAATCGTTCGAATCAATTGGTTTTAGAAGTTATCTATAACTGTTGATATTGCGGTCTGGTTTTCGAGCAATCAATCGCTGAAGTCTTGCCGGCCTTAAATTGGCCATTTACCTTATCACAATTTGAGCAATTGATGGAAGACGCTTCGAACGGCGACGCTCAGGACATCGAGTATCAGCTGGGCGTACCGTCTGTTCTGCTTGCATAACTTCGAGGACGCTGAGCACACAGCTTTGAGCAGCTCACGGGGTGCTCTTTGCAATCAACTCGTGTTTTTCTCACACATCGACGTCAGCACAGCGAGCAGGCGTTGTTAGATCGATACCAACAGCTTTCGCGATAATCCGTCGAGGGCCAGCTAGCACTGGTATCAACCATCTTTGCGCAGAACAATTTTCAAGAGGCAGCAGAGATTTACAAGAGGTTGCTGTCAGGATCCAGCAAGAGCGGCCAAGAGGGAGGCTCAGCACTGCATGTGTACCTAGCGTTGTGTTACTTCAAACTGGGCTATGATGACGTCCCAGTGGGGCTGCTGGCGGTGTACCTGACCGAATCTGAAAGCAAGATGCAATTTTCGCCTATACAGCGCTTGTATGGCCAAGCCAATTCCTGACGACTACGTGCGCCGATTCCCAAACCATCCGTGTACTCAAGGAGCGAGCGATTCGATTTACTCGTCTAGAGCAAACTCGACAGGAACACAACTGGCCATATTTCGTGCGTCTGACAAGGAATCGTGAAGCAAGGTGCAGCGGCTGAAAGAAACTCCGTTAGTTGGTCCTCTCGAGGAAGCTCGACTGAACCTGGACTTGCTGCATCTTAAGCGCCGCGAGTACATCGCCTTGAGCCTCGCACCACTGCTAAACGTGCGTTCAAGGGGTGCTGCACGCGGTTGGCGAGCACACGACCAGGGCTGCCGATTATTGCATTGTTAGATCGCAGACGAAATAGATTATTGATGCTGCAGAGAAATAGTGGGCAATAAATTATTGCAATTCCAGCGACAGCAAATTAGACCAACTATCTCGTTAAAGCCAGGCGAATAACCCTAGTACCTGAAAAGCAACGAAAGTCGCCGGCTTTGGCCGGCGAGATCAAGCACAGCGCTGCAAGACTAGGGTCAAACGAACGGGCTTGAACAGCGAGGCTTAGCATCGACGTGCGAAGCGAAGTCTTCGCGCGGTGTGCTTAACCTCGACATTTGCCACGCCACTCCCCGGAGGGGTTTAGGGATCAGGGGTACAGTTGCTGTAAGAGGTGCTTACGTTGCAGGATAGTGGGTTTTATGTCCATATAGTTGGTCTACGTAACGAGTGTCATAGATTGTTGGTGCGCTGGAATTGTTCTTGATTTGATAACTGTGCCCTGTCCACAGTACTCATTTGCCCGCATTTTTACTCAAGAACAGAAGAATCTCCATCGGGCACGGCTACAACGACCGTTGCTGGTGTCCAGACGTGGCTGAGGTCACACCAAACATGCCAAACAACCCAGGAAGATACCCCAGGCAATAAATAATCGATATGAAACTTTGAGCTCGCCACAATAAAGTATTGGTACACATTTATTGCAATAATTGCCACACCAATTTATTTTTCGGCAGCCCTGCACCCGACGCTGTCACATCCAGGAACGGTGGATATCTCTTCATTATTCTCGGTGAAGAACTCGGTGGTCTCGGAGCTGACTTTGACGGAGCTGTCGGTGGAGAATGAAGAGGTCGGTCGATATCGTTTGCAGCTTTGCCAGTGTCAGCAACATGTACACACGCTTCAAGTATCGTCGCTGGCCTTTTTTGTTGCACCCATTTCCTTCAAGCAACATTCAGTGGGTGGGTGGGTTTTGATGTTACCCGTGACCGCAACGGTCGACATTCTCCTGGGTGTTTTTATTGTCAGCCGGTTATTAGATACACTTCGCGCCAGGTTAAATCAGCTACCCCTATTTGTTACTGTAACAATATTTCAAGTTGACGCTCGTTGTTTGGAAATGTTCGATCTATGATTTGTGATAACGCGCTGGTTTTAGCAATCCTTGGCATGGCTGGCCATGTTGGCACTGCGCCAGATTAAATCGGCCATACAGCTAACAATGTCATTTTCCACATCCGTAAGATCACTTGTGCCTCTTCTCCAACCTTTCATCTCTCTCTAGAAGCCAAATTACACCTGTAAGGATCTTGTCGTCGATATCGTACGCGTCTACGGAGCAGACTACCAATAACGTGGAGGCAATTTGTGATTCGGAGCTTGTCAGCATGGTGCAAAAGGACTTTGAGGTGACCAGAGCTACGTGGTCAATTCCAACTCGGGTCTGGTAGACCAGCGCGCACATCGTCACCACCTTACTTCGAAGTTGCATGTGATATATCAACGCAGCTGTATTCGGAAGCTAGATGTAGCCATTTTAGCGAACTAGGACTCCTATCTCTTTTGAATTCATTCTACAACTTTCCGCCGTGAATACAAGTCCACTTCACATTCCAAGCCTTCCTAAATCAACGTCGCTTCGTCTTTTATCAACTTCCTCCCGACGTTGGCATCAACCACACAACTAGATCCCAACATTTGGTAGCACTTGTTGGTCAAATACCCGAAGTGATGTGGTGCACCCAGATTGGTGTGGCACACAAGAGTTGAAGTTTCGTCGGTGACGCGTCCTACGTCAGTCCGTGTCGCCGCAAATTGGAGTATCTGAGAGCGAAGCTTTTGAGCGGCTCCGAGTGCAAGCGTCGTGCGATCGAGCCCTCTGTAAGCGTACAATTGTACGGTGTTCCGAAGCAGTATGGATTCGGATATGAGTGCCCACGTGTTGGCGGAAGTGACTACGCTGCTGAGACAGCAGCAAGAATTAATGGACAAACTAGTGAATCGTCCATCTACGGAGAAGCGAGTAGAGGGTATCTCCATGCCGAAGTACAGTGGTTCACTTGACGAGAGCTTGGAACTATTCATCGACCAAGCTCGCCTGTTCTTCGAAGCCAAGGACATCAACTACACGAATGCCAGTAATAGTCGCCAGGTCCTTGCGATGATGGTATCAAATCTTCAAGGCCAGGCTGCTGCGTGGTACGTCACGCAACAAGGCAGTATCGACACTATTGATGAACTTGCTGATGCTCTGCACCGCGAGTTCATCCCCGCGGATTTGCAAGAACGATTGCGAGATGCGCTATACCAACTGAAGCAACGAGAATGGCGTGATCTCGCGGATTATGTCACTCGCTACCGTTAATTGATTATGCGTGTTAAAGACATGAGCGAAATCGACAAGATTGCTCTATTTACCCGGGGTTTGGTGACCCAAACGCGTGCTGAAGAGGTATACCGTCGATGCACTACTGTACGCGACGCCATAAGCATTGCAATGAAGTATGAGCGTGCGCATCCACAGCAACTACAGTCTGGACAAAGTGGTGGTCGCTTTCGCGGACGCCCATTCGAAGGACATCGCGGTCAAGGTCAACGCAGCGATCCGGGTCCAGAGCCGATGGAAATTGGCCAGGGAGATTCATATCCCGCGATGAGTGTTTTCAGCGCAATCTGTGCATTTTCTGTGAGAAGCCAGGGCATCGTACGGCAAACTGCCGTCAGCGTAGCAGAAACGAGCAATCAGCAGCTGATCGTTCGGGTAACGTCATTCGACAGCAAGTTGGTAACATGCAAGAAGCCATACCCGAGGTGTTCGATCGCCTTACCATCAACGTCGCTGCTATCGGAGGTTCTGGTCGGCACCAATTGCTGCGGAAGAACGGTGCTGTGGGGAACCGTGAGGTTTTGATCCTGTTGGATAGCGGCGCTGATCATAATGTTATTCGCAAAGGACTCTGCACCAAGATTATCCGTCGCAAACGTGCAGTGGCAGAGCGCTTTGATGGGTCTACGACGCAGGTGCAGTGGGTGAACGAAGTGAAAGATGATATCAGCTTTGACGGGTTCGTCTTGCGTGACATGGTATTCTCGAAGTGGGATTTACCCTCTACACATGATGTCATTTTTGGCAAATCTTTTTCGATCAGTATAACCCAGTTATCAACTGGAGAACTCACGACGTGCAGCTGGACGCTGGTCTGCTGAGCCTCAGTGCCGCGTTCCAAGTCGAGATGGATGCCTTCGAAGCAGCGGTGCGGGCCTCAGATACGGAAGATGATCACCCAGCCAGCAAACAAGATGGATTTTCCTCGAAGACGTGGACCCAGCGATGCTGTGTGACGACGACCAAGCGTTTTTGGACGAGTACGAGTGCAGCCCGGAGTGGAAGGACATACTTGAGGCGAACACGATTCCTCGTGAGTATTGGTTACCTCCACAAGAGTTCATTCTCCAGGTGTTACTGCTGTTGCTCCAATGCGACCGACCTGACTTCGCACACACTTGATTTGTTCTTCCGGATATACACATTTGCTGCGCATACTTCGTACAGACATCAAGTGATGACATCAACCGGCTCTCTCGGAGATGGTTTAGAATGGTCATTGGATGTACCGAGATGGTAGTCTAATGGATTGTGATGGTTTCAAGTGGTCAATCTGCCTTGTCACATTTTTTCCAGATGGGCGCACGAACACGTGCCATTATTTTTTCGAGCCCTGCTCGCTGGATGATTATTATCATCACCCACGGAGCTGTACAGGTTCTGGGACAAATTACAAGCTCGTCCTCAAGCTCATTGGGACTGCTTGTGGTGGCGGCATTGCGGTTTTTGTTCTGTATTTCTTTACATTCAGTGGAAGTAATGACGGAACCTCCGACCAGCAGCGTTTGAAGCGCTCGCTGTTTGCAGTGCTGTGGTTATCCATTTTCCCAGAAGCCGCCGTCAGAGCTCTCGAACGGTCTTCTGCTTGGAGGGTTCCTACGTCGCCATTTTGAGCGTGTTTACATACCTTATCAGTCTGTCGCTTGACTGCATGACTCCACTGCCTCTGACGGCTTTCTTTGGGGCCGTCGGGGCAAGATGCAGCTCAATATACTGAAAGTCTTCCAGTAGCAGCGTCAAAATTACGACTGAAAACTGCCCGAAGTGCATCTTTGAAGACGGCGGCGGCCCAGGAGCCATTCTTGAAGAGTACACTGACCGCACAACGCGCCGTGTTGTAGTGGGCTAGACTGGGGATGGTCTGTGTGTCCAACCTTTCGTGTTGTTTCGTGCGAATGTGTGTACCGGTTCAAGACCTCTCGAGACCTTTGTGGTTTTTCTGTATCCGATCGGGCCGTCTGTGCGGAGGTGGAAATGGAAATTTTCAGGAGGCTGCCAAGTACAAGGACTTCCTGGTAGAAAGCAAGGTGGAATTGGCCATGCACGCTCTCGTGCCAATGACTTTTCAAATTTGTGCCGTGGTGCACGCGACCTACGGCTTGTACTGAGCGCATCTGTCGTTCACTATATTTCATGCATTCTGGCGCTCGTTGTGTACCACATCGCTCTCGGTAAAACAAGCAGTGCAAGAAAACAACCAAGAAGAAACAGTCCTCGACTGAGTCCAAGTCCAAGTCGGAGCAAAGTTCTACAACCTCGACCACGACTTTCACCACCAGCAGCGAGACCACCACGACTAGCAACAAGAAGAAAAAGAAACGCAAATCGGGAACGTCCTCCGCGTCACCGCTGATAGAAGATGTTCCTAGAACGTCTCCAATCTGTTTAGACTTCACCACTACACTTGTTCAATACTCTTTCGTACACATGTTTGCGATTCTTTTTCTTCTTGGCCTTGACATTCGTGCCATACGTCATGGTGCTAAAGTATTCCAACACATCATTAACCAATGAATCTGGATCAGCTTGCCGGCGTGAATCGAGATCGGGCGCAAGTTGCCCCCATGGAACTTCGCGGCATACGCTCGATTCGGTGGTAGCGCATGCACTTGGAAAGCAGTAGATTTAGAACTTCCGGACGAGTGAGGCGGTCGGGAAACCCATTGTCGAGTTCGTTCCAAGCGAATGTGTTGCTGCGTGTCGGGGTGTCGCTGAACATTAAGCATAGCTCGTTCAAGAAGCTGTCGGTTTTTCTGAGGGCGATGGCTGCCTACGGACTGCTTGCTGTTGCTGACCAAGATGGAGTGCAGTCGATTTCAGCCATTGACAGACGCCACCCGTACGTAGACGCGTTCTGATTGTAATTTGGCGGTGTATGTCTAACTTTTTGTGTGTGCTGGCTGAAACAGAGATGTGCTATCGCGCGAAGTTTATCAGATCGCGGAAGAAGCACAGCAGAATAACTGGCTGCTGCCAACAACCCAGCAAAGTGCTCATAGATCAAACGTGTGCACAGCGGCGACGCCCCATTCGGTCAATGAGCTGCACCCATTGCCATGCGAATGAAAACCATTGAATCGGATTTGCAGCTAATTTGGGAATACCAAGCTTACTGCTTCGGCCAGACGATCAAGATTCTCTGGCGTAGCGCTTTCGCCATAGTTATCGATCAATTGTTTCGTTGCCGGGTCCAGCTCAAAGGCCCGAGAGACACCTAGGATGGACCGTGCGAGAATATCAGCATCATTTTTTCAAAGTGGGAGTAGCCTCCATCACTTCCACGAGATCAATCCAGAGGGGCGTATCCCCAATGAGGATCACATTCGGCACGCGAGGATCTCCATGGACCAGGCTATTCGCGTGGAGCTGCCATAACAATCCAAAGAGGTTCCGTACTCCCTCTAGTGTCGTTGGTCGAGGCAGAGGTTTCCCAACAGGAGACAGCAATAAGGCCGCGCTACCATCAGTGCGATGACATCTCGCACAGGAGTAATCGTCAATCCTGTGGGCTGGGCTTTCATCAAGGCCTTCTTCTCTTGATAAAGACGTCCAACGGAGCATTCCTCCACGATTTTCAGCGCGAAAACCTTCTGACCTGGCCCAGTTACCTTAAAAACGCGTCCATGAGCGCCACGGCCGAGAAATGCATCGCCCTCCACCACACCAACACCCAATGAAGTGCAGGCATTGGTTAAGTGCGCCACCCATGGAGATATGTTGTCAGTAATAAAGCTCTGGAACAATCTTTTCGAGCCCTTATCGACCCACTTCGCTCTTCGAACTTTGGTAACAACAGACCTGTGGCTTTTGATCAACCAAAAGGAGCGGCGGTCGAATAGAATAGCGCTTGCTAGCTCCTTGGGGCAAAGATACTGCAGATATCGTACCACTTGGCCAAACGAAGCATCCGTTATTGTGAGCTTGCTTTCGAACAAAATGAGGCAGTCGAACAATTCTTCCACTGCTACTCCAAATCGAAATCCATTCTGGCGTTGCACTCCATCGTCCGGTACCGGTTTGGCACGAAACATTCCACGGTGGGTCGCAAATCCATCCGGTTTGAGATCTGTATTCTTGGTAACAAGCGGAGACTGAGACAACCATGGATATCTCTCGCTATTGACGAATACCATACCACAACGGCTTAATACGTCGCTGAAAAAGGAGTAATAAACGCGTCAAAAGCAGCCTCACTCTGAATAGCATCCGCTTGAATCTGAATTGCCTCTGGCCAAAATGCTTCTTCGTTCTCTGTTGGTGCAGCATCGATGATCATGCCATCCGTTTTCAATCTTCCAGACTCCATTTGACCCAATGCCCCATCGGAGAAGGAATTTGGTTTGTGTGTCAAATTAGCCTTATTTTGCTCAAGCAGCACTTGCATTTGAACCTGCACTCGGTGAATGCTTGCGGCAGTTTCTCGAAACGCCGATATCGAATCGTTCTCAACAAACAGGTCATTTGGACTCCTCTTCGGAACCACCACCAGCACGTGAATCTGGTCGGTGGATGGTTGCTCCATACCCGTCAATACTTTCTGAGGCCGGACTCCCCTGTAGCTCTTCGTCTTCATTCGTTAGCGCTTTGACGGTAGCCGTTTTTCCTGCCCTTCTTCAGCTCCTTCACGTCCTCACTCTCGGTCTTCAGCCACTCGGCGCCCTGCTTCGCCAGGAAGAGCTGCAGTTTGTCAGCTTCACACTTGATCGTGTCCGGCTTCTTCGCCTTGATCGCGTCCTTCAAGTGGCCCACCAACTGACTCGCGTCGATGTCCACAGGAAACGCGCTTCCCTCCTCGCCAACGATCGAGCACACGAGCGTCACCATCTTTATTTGAGGCGGCAGATTCTCGAATAAGAGAAAAGGGAGGAGAATTTTGGTGTCGTACTTAAGCGGAAATGAAAGCGTGATGAAGCGCTGTCACATAGATGTAGCCCTACCTCACGTGATTCCAACCAATGGTGAGAGGTACGGACGCTTCAGCACAACATTTGGGGATTAACATTTGGGGATTAGAAACGGTTAAATCTGTCTCTGAAGCGTTGGGTCGAGCTATCAGCTGGTCGAGAGGTTGCGTCGTTGAAACCCCTACCATCGCATTAGAAACAGTTAAACCTATTCTCTATGTAAATAAAGCTAAGGAAAAAAACCACTGCGTAACCAGCTGAATATTACTACTCATAGGGATAACCGCCGTTGTTGGGACGGCCGTAATAAATTGGGCCATTCGCGGGGTGGGCGTCTCGGTCTCATTTTCGCGGGGCTTCGTTGGCGAAGGAGTGGTGTAGGGATAGCCCCGTTGTTGGGACGGCCGTAATAAATCGGGCTATCTACCGAGGCAGGGTTTGCATCGGAGGTTGCTGCGACGAAGGCAACAGCCAGCTGCATGGCCAGTAGTGGCGTGAGAAACTTGGTGGGGTTCATCTCGGAGGGTACCGGTACTGGGTGTTTAAGGCGCAAAATGAGGTGTGAGGGAGGACGCAGACCATTCCCGACTCACAACACAACAGAGCCAGACTGGGCTCTTGAGATGTGCCTGCATCTGATTACCGGTACTTTACTGCTGGAGAACCGTCCGTTTAATTGGCGGTCCGAACGGCTTTATTAGTGTATGTCGCGCTGCGCGACACAAACCACTTGGATCAACTTGATCGACGGCAGCGCGCCGCACATGTGTTATTACTATACCGTATGTGAAGTTGAGACCCCATCGAAACTTGTGTCAACGCACAGTGAACATATACCTCTGAGATTTCCATCATTCATTGCCAAGGAAATTAATAGAAATACAGCGCGTTCTTGGCAAAAAAAAATCGAGGCCAGCACATATAATGTCGGTACGTTGTACCGGTACATGCAGTACCTGATTTATTACTATCGATATATATATTAGGGAAAATTCCAAAGGGGGACTCGAATCGAAATACATTTTCAAAGAGGGACTCGATAATTACGCTGTCTATAAAAGCTAGCTTTTACTACCGTAAGCCTCTTATAATTACCCGAGCCTCTGTGAACCTGTTTTCAGCCTCCACCACCAGATTAAAATGGCCGCCGGTGAAGACGATACGGGCGATGCAGAGCTAGGTGGTCTGCGTCAGCAGAGGTGGAGAACCGGAAAGGACGCTGTTGCTGCAATTAAAGCTTACGCATTAGCGCTTGGTAAGCGGGTTGTTGTTAGCAAGAGAGGTGGTACGTTTAAAGACATTCGCTGTTCTAGTGGGGCGTCTTGTACCTGGTTCGTAAAATTGTCGGTGTCAAAGAGGAAACATCAACAGAACAACTGGCACGTGACAACAACCAATCTCAAGCATATCAACTGCACGTCGACTGCGAAACCCTCTGCTCATCAACTAGCTGCATCGTCAGTGCTGCGGTCTGCTGTAGTTGCTGACGCCAGCATCTCTGCGTTGGCGATGGCTGGGCAGCTACAGGAAGCGTCCAAGTTGATATGCAGTACCAGCATGCTATACAGAGTGAAGGATATTGTACTTCGTGGGGTCTTCTCAGAAGACGAGCAGTCTATCAAATACCTGCCGTGGTATCTTGAAGCATTTGCGAAGTGCAACATCGGCGTTTTCAGCGACATTCAGCGTGACGGAGAAGGTCACTTTGTTCGTGCGATGGCCGCCTTGGATCATGCATGGTTTCGTAGCGGCCAAGGAATTTTTGGGGTGGATGCAGCTCACATGAAGAACCGCCAATATAATGGGGTGCAAATTGTGTTAGTTGCACGGGATGGAAATCTCCAGAACCGCGTAGCAGCCGTGGCTAGCTCCGCTGGAGGATCACTCCAACTATTTTTGGTTCTTCAAAGCACTTCTTTTGCATGGGTTTCCACTTCGTGATGTGCCAGTTTTTTCTGACCGCCATGCCGGCATCATTTCAGCTTCGGACGAGCTAAAGATAAAAAATCGTTTTTGCACAAGACATCTCATCGGTACGATAGTATTGCATCGAAGGATATGGTGTTTGATGCTTACAAATGCGTATTGTACCCACAGGAAATATGCGAGCTGACAAAAAGTGAAGCTTGCTGTGTGCCATGAGGCAATGGTTTGGCGCGCGCAAGCTGCAAATACGCCAGCCGAGTACAAAGCAGCCATACAAGATTTGAGTGATGCGAATGTCCCTGCCGGGGAATTTTTGAACGCGGTGGGCCGAAGAAGTGGGCTCTGCATCCATACTACAAGGCCCAACCCCTCTATGGATGGAGAACTACCAACTTTGTTGAAAACGAGCAGGCAAAATCGTTGCGGCTAAAGCCGAGGAAGCTACTGCCTTGCGGCTACTTCCGTGCGTACACCAAAATCATGATGACCGAGGCGCATCTTCGCCTCTGTCAAGGCAAAACATGGACATCCTCTGGTCGAATCACAACACCTCGATCGGAAAACAAGTTCCAGTGTGAGCTTAAGCAGATGCCGCTGTACTCTGTTTCGTTCATCTCGGACGAAGTTGCATAGACCAGTCGATTGGGTCACGGGGACAAGCCAAGAGAGGTGAAATTATATCCGCCATCATGCTCATGTGTGTCTTGGTTACAGCAAGGGTCACGTGTCGCCACCTCTTGGCTGTCAAAATGCAGACGAACGGAGGTCTGGAGGATGTGTTTCAATTGTTTTCTAGCTGCTACACCGTTGCTCAACATGCGAAGAATCAGCGTCCCGGACGACTCGGAAAAAGAGCAGATGAAACCTTGACACCTGTACTTTATCAACGGCAGGCTGGACGGCCCCGTAAACGGAGAATTCGTTCGCGTGGTGAATGTGGTGAGTCTACACGGATCCGTATCTTTACAAGTGCGGCAAATGCGGCATCGCAGATGGTCACAACAAGGCATCGTGTACTGGCCGAACTTGACATACGCAAAGAAGAATTAGGAGAAGTATACACTTCGATTATGACGGCTTAGTCTTGTTTCTCTCCGTTCGCCGTGGTGAACACGATCTTTCCCAGTAGTCGTGTCCTAGACACCGGCAGGACTTGGTACAGCAGTCCTTCGGGTACATCTTATCGTTGACAAAGATCGGGTGCAGCCACATCTTCACCATGCGCGTTCATCCGGAACTCACCATACAGCTTGTTCTCGTCGTTGGCCGAGTTACGCGTGAAGATCAAGATCATGTGTAATTGGTCGTTGATGTTGCCGTACACGCTGTCCTGAACGACCACGTCCGTGCCCTTGAGACCCGTTATCTTCTTGATCTCACGGCATCTCGCGATTGTACTTGCTGTTGTGAACAGTACAAATCTTGGCTGAACGAGCTACAAAGCTGCGCTCGTTCCGACTCTGTTAGCACATGGGAGGCGACACACTCCCATTGTTCGGCTCATTGTGTCCTTGAGCTGCTTCCACGAAGCCTCAAGCCGGTTATTTGTGTTGTTGCCTAGCGTCACTGCGTTTTGGCGTTTACATGCACAGCACATTGCCTTGCAGCTATCCCAATTCTTGACAAAGTACATCTCGAAAGATTTTACGAGTGTGAGACGGTCACATGTGACCACGTGACCATCCAGATGGGGAGAGATGGTCACTTCAATATCCAACCCAACAGGGTGCCCACCCGAGCTGGTAGAAGGTTGCTCCAAGTCGTGATCTTGCGTAGCTGGCCGTGATTCAATCGACAAAATGTGACGCATGTACGCTCGGTACTTCGAAAATTCTTGCTCAGTCTTTCGTATACCATAAGTGGCACCATACTGCGGAGCTGTGCCTTTTGCCACGACGAAAGCGCGTAGTCAGCCGATGCAACTTGCTCTCGTAGGTACTTTATGACGTGAAACTGGCAAAGTAGAATCACCACATCTGGCAGCGCCGCTTTCAGAACGGCTATTTCAGTAAAATCCTTGTCAACGATGACGCACTGTAGCTTGGACCATGCCGGATTGTTGGATTTGAACTCCTCCAAGGAGGTAAGTAGGGTAGATGCCCGCTCATTCTGAAGGACAGCATGCTGTACAAATTGCCCTTTCCCGAACGCATCGTGCACCATGAAGGAGAATATCTTATACTTGGACGCGTTCGTGCCATGTGTGGCATCTATCAGCATAACCTCAGGAAAGTGATGAAACATTTCGCGCATGAGTTTGGTCTGTAGTGTAATACAGGTAGCGATTCTCTACATAGTGAAACACCGCGTCGTTAAAACCAGCTTATTTTCATGTACAACCCATAATTCTACTCACCTTTTCCTG
The DNA here is from genome assembly GCA_012656075.1 of Phytophthora hibernalis. Classification (NCBI taxonomy): domain Eukaryota; phylum Oomycota; class Peronosporomycetes; order Peronosporales; family Peronosporaceae; genus Phytophthora; species Phytophthora hibernalis. Next base: position 6,077 of record JAAKBF010000303.1, on the reverse strand, counting down.
CACAGTCATACATAGATACTTCATGCAACGGGTATTTCATAATTCAATGCAACCAAGGGCTCAATAGATGCACAAGACACACGTCCTTCCGCGATTCGTACTTACGTTCGTAAACAGCTTTTTGTTTGACACCATCTCAGAAATTTTCAATCGCATTAACTATCGGCAGCGATTTGGCGGGGTGATTACTAACTTTATATTTATTAATAGTACTTCGTACAAGACTTCAGTACTACTGTACCGGTAGTACACTACTGTAGTAGTAAGTACTTGTTAGGGTGATTTTGAAAATGCAAGCACGGTGTGTATTTCAAGTAAGCTTAGTCAATCTACCGCAGGTACCATGTCATAGTAGGATTTCCTCCTTATCGATTTCTTTACGCTTCCACTCCATACACTCGCAAAACACCTTCGCGTTCTGAACGTAGACAGATGTTCGCATCTCCAAGCCATCCTCCGACGCAACAAAGCCTTCCTTCAAGTGCAGTGAGATCAGTCTTGCGTATCCAGCGTTTAACGCGCGTACGATCAAGTTCACCTACAGTATGACACCGCGAACATTGTCAGACCATACTGAAGTACTCCATCGGAGCACGAAGAATTCATACCTTGTATCTGCTCCCGACTACCGGACCTTCAGACACGGATTCGACGGAAATGTTCATAACCGGCACGGCAAACGAGCGACCATCGTACCAGGCGTGCATGTCTGACGTAAGAGCAAGGCGATTGCTTTGATCGTTGTCATACTTGTGATAGCTTGCATATCTCCGGCAATGTTCTCTTGACATCAAATGACAGCTCTGCGCCTTCCCACATTCCCGAACCACTCTTCACTCTCGATACGCTGATACTTGAATTCGTCAGTTACCACGTCAACGATCGAGGTGTTGGTCGAGAGAGATGACATCGTTATTTGGGGAGAATCGGTATCTTCTGGAACATAGTGCCGGGTCAAGATGCGCCGCAGTTCGCTTAACTCCCGAGAAATGGAGCTACACTTGTCGAGACCGTGTGACCATCGAGAGAAGTTTGCGTGATACCTTCATTCTGTAATTCGTTTTCGAATAGCAAAGCATCCCGCTCTGTACAACATCTGTGAGACATCAACCAGCACAGTTCTACAATAATCCAAATGCATACCTTCCTTGAATAGAACATGGATCCGCAACGTCGCCCTTCATACCACAGCGCCTTGTCATTTTCGCCAGCGCGAAGGTCAGGATCATAGTATCCCAGATATGATGCCGCCAGACGGTACACTCTGCAGCGAATCCCTTTCGTGTTCAGCGCGTTTCCAATCGATCCACTGACGAGCGACGACAACCTCTTGTGGTTGTGCTTGCTCCGGAACCACCACCAGCACGTGAATCTGGTCGGTGGATGGTTGCTCCATACCCGTCAATACTTTCTGAAGGCCGGACTCCCCTGTAGCTCTTCGTCTTCATTCGTTAGCGCTTTAACAGTAGCCGTTTTCCTGCCCTTCTTCAGCTCCTTCACGTCCTCACTCTCGGTCTTCAGCCACTCGCGCCCTGCTTCGCCAGGAAGAGCTGCAACTTGCTTGCTGCAAAGTCGTACTTCTGGTCTTCCGCGATCGCCTTCTTCAAGTCATCCACCGAGTCGTCTTCAGCCACTCGTATCGAGAATGCACTTCCCGCCACCCCAACGATCGCACAGAAAAGCTTTACCATCTCTTCTTGGCTTGGCAAATTCTCGAATGAGAGAGGAGTTGCAATCGTACTTAAGACAGAAACAATTGTTGGTTGCAGAAACTGATATTATATAAAGTATTAAAAATAATTCTCAGACTTTTGGAAGGGTACTTACGTTCTGAATTCAGTAGTCTTCCAGAACTTCAGAGGCTATGGATTGGTTGTCACTCGCCATGTTTCATTCAGTACTGCACAAATCCGTGTCCCGCGCCTTGAGCTGCTGTTAGTGGCGGTGTTGGTGCTATTTGCATGTTTCGGTGCGGTCTCAGCTACATGTACCAAAAACCTTGGTCTCCGATAAAGGTGATGCACGTGTTTTGCAAGAGTTGACGTCGACCGCCACGGCCGAGGTCGAATCGAGGACCTTTGCGTTGGTAGTCAGCTACGACTGCGACAGCGGCGTGGTGGCGATCGTGAGAAAGTTTTTTCAAGACGTCGAACGCATCTCCGAGAGAGTTTGAACATTCCGAAATATGAGGTCACAGTTTAAGCTTGAACTTTCATGGGCTTGCCGTCAAACATCTAAATACTTCAAGCTGAAGTTGCAATGTTGCAGTGCTACAAAGGTCGATCACAGCACTGCTGTCAGCAGTGGTGATAGCTTAAAGAAGATGGGTGCCTCGGAATGCGATGAGCTCAGGCTAAGCTCATCGCCGATGCTAAGCTGCTTAGCTCTTGGCATTTAAACACTTGGTGGTCGCGTAATCGCCATTAAACCACAGTGGAGACTTTGGTGAATAGCTAAGGTAAATGGCCAAACTAAGGCCACGCTATCAATTTAAGACCGACTGTATTACAATACAAATGCATGAATTAAAAATAAAGCCCGACTGTTGGTCAAATATAAATATCGTATGTTTCCACAAGAACCTTCGAGGTCTTATCGCGAGCTTGCAAGTCCGTATCGCTCTCATTTCAAAATGGCGAAGAAGACGAGCGTGAAGAAACATCAACATACCCGAAAGATCTACTCAACAAGTGTAAAACAAGATGCAGTGGTGGCAGTGAAAACGGGAACGACTATCGCTGACATTAGCAAAGACACAGGAATTCCCGAGCGAAATCTAAGAAGATGGACAGCCAACTCGAGATCTGGTGCTGGCAATGAAGCAAAGCGGCGTGGCCAACCCCATGTTGTGCAAAGAAGCCGAGCAAAGTATTTACGACTGGATCATCGGCCGCCAACTAACAGGAAATCCTGTCGCTCGACAAGCAATCATTCGGATAGCCAGTGACGTATCGATGATCACGTGCGGGAAGATATTGGTATCGTAGATTTGTGGCTCGTTATCCGACTTTGACTAGTCGTCGCTCACAATACGTGGCTAAGGTGCGGAATGCCGTCTCTCACAATGACGTGGCTACCCTGTTTTGGTCCTTGGCAAAGGTCGTCATTGAGCACAAGATGGATGCCTCACGGGTTTTCAACTTGGATGAGACTGCTTTTGAAAGCGGAAAGAAGTCCACTCAAGTTGTGGCGTTGCGTAGATCCAAAATATGTGGCACACTGACGCAAAGATGAACTTTCACCTTTCGTTTGTTGCCTGTGGAAGCGCTAGTGGCTTTGTGGTGCCGCCTCTCTTTATCTTTCCTGGAGAAAGGGTGGACAACCACATCCTGGAGTCGTGTTTACTACCAGGGGCCGCTGTCACTACTACAGATAGTGCCTTCATGAATGCACGTTTGTTTGCCAAGTGGCTCACCTTCTTTTCAGATGCCGTGCCGGCAAACGTCACGAGACCTCTTCTGCTTGTGATGGACGGCTGCCCATCGCACATCGCAGATCGTCATCGCTGAAGCGAACAAGTTGCGCATCATTTTGGTGTGCTTGCCCGCTAATGCAACTCACCTTTACAACCTCTCGATGTGGCCGTGTTTGCGTCGTTCAAGTCCAAGTTCAAGGTAATTATTGACGAACTAATCGGTGGCTCTGCGGAAACGAGTATCAGCAAGCCAATGGCTATTCACATCGCAGCTCTAGCCTGGATGAACCGCAACTTTGAAGATAACATATCTTCTGGATTTGCTACGTGTGGTATCTTCCCATTGTCGAAGATCAAGATGATGGAAAAGCTAACAAACTTTGAACGAAATGGCTTGCCAAACTCTGTGTCTCTCGCCCCGTGGCTACGAGTTAAAGATATCGTACTGCGTGACTTGCTGGTGCTGCCTCCACCGCGAAAAGGCAAAGGGAGGAAGAGAAAAACCACCACAGTGGCTGGTCAGTACTTACCCGAGAAATGCTGCGGTCCGATACGCCTCCGTCACAGAAGAACAAGAAGAAGCGCAAACCACGGTCTAAGAACGCGATAAACGCCCGACTTGAGACTGCAGCAGATCCTGTGCTGTACGAGATAGTCGTTTAGGCACTGCACATTTTAATACACTTCTTCATTTAATATGCATCGGGATTATTGTATGAACGTACTTAAACAAAATTATACTGTTGTTCTTTCAGCTCCTTCGAGACTGCATTTTCCTTACTGAAATCAAGTCAAAACGCGGCCTTAAATTGGCATACGGTCTATACGTGAATGCTATGTTTGGCTGTCCCACAGCAGGAATATTGATCCTGTTAACTGTTGATCCCCTCTAAAAATCGTTCGAATCAATTGGTTTTAGAAGTTATCTATAACTGTTGATATTGCGGTCTGGTTTTCGAGCAATCAATCGCTGAAGTCTTGCTCTGGCCTTAAATTGGCCATTTACCTTATCACAATTTGAGCAATTGATGGAAGACGCTTCGAACGGCGACGCTCAGGACATCGAGTATCAGCTGGGCGTACCGTCTGTTCTGCTTGCATAACTTCGAGGACGCTGAGCACACAGCTTTGAGCAGCTCACGGGGTGCTCTTTGCAATCAACTCGTGTTTTTTCTCACACATCGACGTCAGCACAGCGAGCAGGCGTTGTTAGATCGATACCAACAGCTTTCGCGATAATCCGTCGAGGGCCAGCTAGCACTGGTATCAACCATCTTTGCGCAGAACAATTTTCAGAGGCAGCAGAGATTTACAAGAGGTTGCTGTCAGGATCCAGCAAGAGCGGCCAAGAGGAGGCTCAGCACTGCATGTGTACCTAGCGTTGTGTTACTTCAAACTGGGCTATGATGACGTCCCAGTGGGGCTGCTGGCGTGTACCTGACCGAATCTGAAAGCAAGATGCAATTTTCGCCTATACAGCGCTTGTATGGCCAAGCCAATTCCTGACGACTACGTGCGCCGATTCCCAAACCATCCGTGTACTCAAGGAGCGAGCGATTCGATTTACTCGTCTAGAGCAAACTCGACAGGAACACAACTGGCCATATTTCGTGCGTCTGACAAGGAATCGTGAAGCAAGGTGCAGCGGCTGAAAGAAACTCCGTTAGTTGGTCCTCTCGAGGAAGCTCGACTGAACCTGGACTTGCTGCATCTTAAGCGCCGCGAGTACATCGCCTTGAGCCTCGCACCACTGCTAAACGTGCGTTCAAGGGGTGCTGCACGCGGTTGGCGAGCACACGACCAGGGCTGCCGATTATTGCATTGTTAGATCGCAGACGAAATAGATTATTGATGCTGCAGAGAAATAGTGGGCAATAAATTATTGCAATTCCAGCGACAGCAAATTAGACCAACTATCTCGTTAAAGCCAGGCGAATAACCCTAGTACCTGAAAAGCAACGAAAGTCGCCGGCTTTGGCCGGCGAGATCAAGCACAGCGCTGCAAGACTAGGTCAAACGAACGGGCTTGAACAGCGAGGCTTAGCATCGACGTGCGAAGCGAAGTCTTCGCGCGGTGTGCTTAACCTCGACATTTGCCACGCCACTCCCCGGAGAGGGGTTTAGAGATCAGGGGTACAGTTGCTGTAAGAGGTGCTTACGTTGCAGGATAGTGGGTTTTATGTCCATATAGTTGGTCTACGTAACGAGTGTCATAGATTGTTGGTGCGCTGGAATTGTTCTTGATTTGATAACTGTGCCCTGTCCACAGTACTCATTTGCCCGCATTTTACTCAAGAACAGAAGAATCTCCATCGGGCACGGCTACAACGACCGTTGCTGGTGTCCAGACGTGGCTGAGGTCACACCAAACATGCCAAACAACCCAGGAAGATACCCCAGGCAATAAATAATCGATATGAAACTTTGAGCTCGCCACAATAAAGTATTGGTACATTTTATTGCAATAATTGCCACACCAATTTATTTTTCGGCAGCTACCCGACGCTGTCACATCCAGGAACGGTGGATATCTCTTCATTATTCTCGGTGAAGAACTCGGTGGTCTCGGAGCTGACTTTGACGGAGCTGTCGGTGGAGAATGAAGAGGTCGGTCGATATCGTTTGCAGCTTTGCCAGTGTCAGCAACATGTACACACGCTTC
>JAAKBF010000302.1:0-125637 GCA_012656075.1 Phytophthora hibernalis | reverse complement strand
CGAGGTTCAGCGACACTTGGGCTCGATCAACGCCTCTCCAACGCAGCCGTCGGGTTCCACCGAGTTCCAATACAAATACCAAGTGCCCTGGAGTCATTATGGATCTCTCCCACCCTTCAGCCGAGTTCGGCGACTCATCAGCCGAGTTCAGCGACTCATCAGCCGAGGTTCAGTGACACTTGGGCTCGATCAACGCCTCTCCAACTCAGCCGTCGGGTTCCACCGAGTTCCAATACAAACCAAGCGCCCTGAGTCGTTAAGGATCTCCCACCCTTCAGCCGAGTTCGGCGACCCATCAGCCGAGTTCAGCGACTCATCAGCCGAGGTTCAGTGACACTTGGGCTCGATCAACGCCTCTCCAACGCAGCCGTCGGGTTCCACCGAGTTCCAACACAAATACCGTGCCCTGGAGTCGTTATGGATCTTCCACCCTCCAAGCCGAGTTCGGCGACTCATCAGCCGAGTTCAGCGACTTCATCAGCCGAGGTTCAGCGACACTTGGGCTCGATCAACGCCTCTCCAACGCAGCCGCCGGGTTCCACCGAGTTCCAATACAAATACCAAGTGCCTGGAGTCGTTATGGATCTCTCCCACCCTTCAGCCGAGTTCGGCAACTCATCAGCCGAGTTCAGCGACTCATCAGCCGAGGTTCAGTGCCACTTGGGCTCGATCAACGCCTCTCCAACTCAGCGTCGGGTTCCACCGAGTTCCAACACAAATACCAAGTGCCCTGGAGTCGTTATGGATCTCTCCCACCCATCAGCCGAGTTCGGCGACCATCAGCTGAGTTCAGCGACTCATCAGCCGAGGTTCAGTGACACTTGGGCTCGATCAACGCCTCTCCAACGCAGCCGTCGGGTTCCACCGAGTTCCAATACAAATACCAAGTGCCCTGGAGTCGTTATGGATCTCTCCACCCTTCAGCCGAGTTCGGCGACTCATCAGCCGAGTTCAGCGACTCATCAGCCGAGGTTCAGCGACACTTGGGCTCGATCAACGCCTCTCCAACTTCAGCCGTCGGGTTCCACCGGTTCCAATACAAATACCAAGTGCCCTGAGTCGTTATGGATCTCTCCCACCCCTTCAGCCGAGTTCGGCGACTCATCAGCCGAGTTCAGCGACTCATCAGCCGAGGTTCAGCGACACTGGGCTCGATCAACGCCTCTCCAACGCAGCTTCCACCGAGTTCCAATACAAATACCACGTGCCTGGAGTCGTTATGGATCTCTCCCACCCTTCAGCCGAGTTCGGCGACTCATCAGCCAGCGACTCATCAGCCGAGGGTTCAGCGACACTGGGGCTCGATCAACGCCTCTCCAACGCAGCCGTCCGGGTTCCACCGAGTTCCAATACAAATACCAAGTGCCCTGGAGTCGTTATGGATCTCTCCCACCCTTCAGCCGAGTTCGGCGACTCATCAGCCGAGTTCAGGATTCATCAGCCGAGGTTCAGCGACACTTGGGCTCGACGCCTCTCCAACGCAGCTGTCGGGTTCACCGAGTTCCAATACAAACACCAAGTGCCTGGAGTCGTTGTGGATCTCTCCCACCCTTCAGCCGAGTTCGGCGACCCATCAGCCGAGTTCAGCGACTCATCAGCCGAGGGTTCAGTGACACTTGGGCTCGATCAACCTCTCCAACGCAGCCGTCGGGTTCCACCGAGTTCCAATACAAATACCAAGTGCCCTGAGTCGTTATGGATCTCCCACCCATCAGCCGAGTTCGGCGACTCATCAGCCGAGTTCAGCGACTCATCAGCCGAGGTTCAGTGACACTTGGGCTCGATCAACGCCTCTCCAACGCAGCCGTCGGGTTCCACCGAGTTCCAATACAAATACCAAGTGCCCGGAGTCGTTATGGATCTCTCCCACCCTTCAGCCGAGTTCGGCGACTCATCAGCCGAGTTCAGCGACTCATCAGCCGAGGTTCAGTGACACTTGGGCTCGATCAACGCCTCTCTAACTCAGCCGTCGGGTTCCACCGAGTTCCAATACAAATACCAAGTGCCCTGAGTCGTTATGGATCTCTCCCACCCTTCAGCCGAGTTCGGCGACTCATCAGCCGAGGTTCAGCGACCATCAGCCGAGGTTCAGCGACACTTGGGCTCGATCAACGCCTCTCCAACGCAGCCGTCGGGTTCCACCGAGTTCAAACACAAATACCAAGTGCCCTGGAGTCGTTATGGATCTCTCCCACCCTTCAGCCGAGTTCGGCGACTCATCAGCCGAGTTCAGCGATTCATCAGCCGAGGTTCAGTGACACTTGGGCTCGATCAACGCCTCTCCAACTCAGCCGTCGGGTTCCACCGAGTTCCAACACAAATACCAAGTGCCCTGGAGTTATGGATCTCCCACCCTTCCCCGCCGAGTTCGGCGACTCATCAGCCGAGTTCAGCGACTCATCAGCCGAGGTTCAGCACACTTGGGCTCGATCAACGCCTCTCCAACGCAGCCGTCGGGTTCCACCGAGTTCCAATACAAATACCAAGTGCCCTGGAGTCGTTATGGATCTCTCCCACCCTTCAGCCGAGTTCGGCGACTCATCAGCCGAGTTCAGCGACTCATCAGCCGAGGTTCAGCGACACTGGGGCTCGATCAACGCCTCTCCAACGCAGCCGTCGGGTTCCACTGAGTTCCAATACAAATACCAAGTGCCCTGGAGTCGCATGGATCTCTCCCACCTTTCTCCAGTTGAGTCTGGCCGATCAAAGCCGAGTTCAGGACTGATTCAGCCGAGGTTCAGAGCATGACACTTGGGCTCGATCAACGCCTCTCCAACGCAGCCGTCGGGTTCCACCTCAGTTCCCATACAATACCAAGCTCCTGGAGTCGTTATGGATCTCTCCCACTTCAGCCGAGTTCGGCGACTCATCAGCCGAGTTCAGCGACTCATCAGCCGAGGTTCAGTGACACTTGGGCTCGATCAACGCTCTCCAACGCAGCCGTCGGGTTCCACCGAGTTCCCATACAAATACCAAGTGCCCTGGAGTCGTTATGGATCTCTCCCACCCTTCAGCCGAGTTCGGCGACTCATCAGCCGAGTTCAGCGACTCATCAGCCGAGGTTCAGTGACACTTGGGCTCGATCAACGCCTCTCCAACGCAGCCGTCGGGTTCCACCGAGTTCCAATACAAATACCACGTGCCCTGGAGTCGTTATGGATCTCTCCCACCCTTCAGCCGAGTTCGGCGACTCATCAGCCGAGTTCAGCGACTCATCAGCCGAGGTTCAGTGACACTTGGGCTCGATCAACGCCTCTCCAACGCAGCCGTCGGGTTCCACCGAGTTCCAATACAAATACCAAGTGCCCTGGAGTCGTTATGGATCTCTCCCACCCTTCAGCCGAGTTCGGCGACTCATCAGCCGAGTTCAGCGACTCATCAGCCGAGGTTCAGTGACACTTGGGCTCGATCAACGCCTCTCCAACGCAGCCGTCGGGTTCCACCGAGTTCCAATACAAATACCACGTGCCCTGGAGTCGTTATGGATCTCTCCCACCTTCAGCCGAGTTCAGCGACTCATCAGCCGAGGTTCAGTGACACTTGGGCTCGATCAACGCCTCTCCAACGCAGCCGTCGGGTTCCACCGAGTTCCAATACAAATACCAAGTGCCCTGGAGTCGTTATGGATCTCTCCCACCCTTCAGCCGAGTTCGGCGACTCATCAGCCGAGTTCAGCGACTCATCAGCCGAGGTTCAGTGACACTTGGGCTCGATCAACGCCTCTCCAACGCAGCCGTCGGGTTCCACCGAGTTCCAATACAAATACCAAGTGCCCTGGAGTCGTTATGGATCTCTCCCACCCTTCAGCCGAGTTCGGCGACTCATCAGCCGAGTTCAGCGACTCATCAGCCGAGGTTCAGCGACACTTGGGCTCGATCAACGCCTCTCCAACGCAGCCGTCGGGTTCCACCGAGTTCCAATACAAATACCAAGTGCCCTGGAGTCGTTATGGATCTCTCCCACCCTTCAGCCGAGTTCGGCGACTCATCAGCCGAGTTCAGCGACTCATCAGCCGAGGTTCAGCGACACTTGGGCTCGATCAACGCCTCTCCAACGCAGCCGTCGGGTTCCACCGAGTTCCAATACAAATACCAAGTGCCCTGGAGTCGTTATGGATCTCTCCCACCCTTCAGCCGAGTTCGGCGACTCATCAGCCGAGTTCAGCGACTCATCAGCCGAGGTTCAGTGACACTTGGGCTCGATCAACGCCTCTCCAACGCAGCCGTCGGGTTCCACCGAGTTCCAATACAAATACCAAGTGCCCTGGAGTCGTTATGGATCTCTCCCACCCTTCAGCCGAGTTCGGCGACTCATCAGCCGAGTTCAGCGACTCATCAGCCGAGGTTCAGTGACACTTGGGCTCGATCAACGCCTCTCCAACGCAGCCGTCGGGTTCCACCGAGTTCCAATACAAATACCAAGTGCCCTGGAGTCGTTATGGATCTCTCCCACCCTTCAGCCGAGTTCGGCGACTCATCAGCCGAGTTCAGCGACTCATCAGCCGAGGTTCAGTGACACTTGGGCTCGATCAACGCCTCTCCAACGCAGCCGTCGGGTTCCACCGAGTTCCAATACAAATACCAAGTGCCCTGGAGTCGTTATGGATCTCTCCCACCCTTCAGCCGAGTTCGGCGACTCATCAGCCGAGTTCAGCGACTCATCAGCCGAGGTTCAGTGACACTTGGGCTCGATCAACGCCTCTCCAACGCAGCCGTCGGGTTCCACCGAGTTCCAATACAAATACCAAGTGCCCTGGAGTCGTTATGGATCTCTCCCACCCTTCAGCCGAGTTCGGCGACTCATCAGCCGAGTTCAGCGACTCATCAGCCGAGGTTCAGCGACACTTGGGCTCGATCAACGCCTCTCCAACGCAGCCGTCGGGTTCCACCGAGTTCCAATACAAATACCAAGTGCCCTGGAGTCGTTATGGATCTCTCCCACCCTTCAGCCGAGTTCGGCGACTCATCAGCCGAGTTCAGCGACTCATCAGCCGAGGTTCAGTGACACTTGGGCTCGATCAACGCCTCTCCAACGCAGCCGTCGGGTTCCACCGAGTTCCAATACAAATACCAAGTGCCCTGGAGTCGTTATGGATCTCTCCCACCCTTCAGCCGAGTTCAGCGACTCATCAGCCGAGGTTCAGTGACACTTGGGCTCGATCAACGCCTCTCCAACGCAGCCGTCGGGTTCCACCGAGTTCCAATACAAATACCAAGTGCCCTGGAGTCGTTATGGATCTCTCCCACCCTTCAGCCGAGTTCGGCGACTCATCAGCCGAGTTCAGCGACTCATCAGCCGAGGTTCAGCGACACTTGGGCTCGATCAACGCCTCTCCAACGCAGCCGTCGGGTTCCACCGAGTTCCAATACAAATACCAAGTGCCCTGGAGTCGTTATGGATCTCTCCCACCCTTCAGCCGAGTTCGGCGACTCATCAGCCGAGTTCAGCGACTCATCAGCCGAGGTTCAGCGACACTTGGGCTCGATCAACGCCTCTCCAACGCAGCCGTCGGGTTCCACCGAGTTCCAATACAAATACCAAGTGCCCTGGAGTCGTTATGGATCTCTCCCACCCTTCAGCCGAGTTCGGCGACTCATCAGCCGAGTTCAGCGACTCATCAGCCGAGGTTCAGTGACACTTGGGCTCGATCAACGCCTCTCCAACGCAGCCGTCGGGTTCCACCGAGTTCCAATACAAATACCAAGTGCCCTGGAGTCGTTATGGATCTCTCCCACCCTTCAGCCGAGTTCGGCGACTCATCAGCCGAGTTCAGCGACTCATCAGCCGAGGTTCAGCGACACTTGGGCTCGATCAACGCCTCTCCAACGCAGCCGTCGGGTTCCACCGAGTTCCAATACAAATACCAAGTGCCCTGGAGTCGTTATGGATCTCTCCCACCCTTCAGCCGAGTTCGGCGACTCATCAGCCGAGTTCAGCGACTCATCAGCCGAGGTTCAGTGACACTTGGGCTCGATCAACGCCTCTCCAACGCAGCCGTCGGGTTCCACCGAGTTCCAATACAAATACCAAGTGCCCTGGAGTCGTTATGGATCTCTCCCACCCTTCAGCCGAGTTCGGCGACTCATCAGCCGAGTTCGACTCATCAGCCGAGGTTCAGTGACACTTGGGCTCGATCAACGCCTCTCCAACGCAGCCGTCGGGTTCCACCGAGTTCCAATACAAATACCAAGTGCCCTGGAGTCGTTATGGATCTCTCCCACCCTTCAGCCGAGTTCGGCGACTCATCAGCCGAGTTCAGCGACTCATCAGCCGAGGTTCAGTGACACTTGGGCTCGATCAACGCCTCTCCAACGCAGCCGTCGGGTTCCACCGAGTTCCAATACAAATACCAAGTGCCCTGGAGTCGTTATGGATCTCTCCCACCCTTCAGCCGAGTTCGGCGACTCATCAGCCGAGTTCAGCGACTCATCAGCCGAGGTTCAGCGACACTTGGGCTCGATCAACGCCTCTCCAACGCAGCCGTCGGGTTCCACCGAGTTCCAATACAAATACCAAGTGCCCTGGAGTCGTTATGGATCTCTCCCACCCTTCAGCCGAGTTCGGCGACTCATCAGCCGAGTTCAGCGACTCATCAGCCGAGGTTCAGTGACACTTGGGCTCGATCAACGCCTCTCCAACGCAGCCGTCGGGTTCCACCGAGTTCCAATACAAATACCAAGTGCCCTGGAGTCGTTATGGATCTCTCCCACCCTTCAGCCGAGTTCGGCGACTCATCAGCCGAGTTCAGCGACTCATCAGCCGAGGTTCAGCGACACTTGGGCTCGATCAACGCCTCTCCAACGCAGCCGTCGGGTTCCACCGAGTTCCAATACAAATACCAAGTGCCCTGGAGTCGTTATGGATCTCTCCCACCCTTCAGCCGAGTTCGGCGACTCATCAGCCGAGTTCAGCGACTCATCAGCCGAGGTTCAGTGACACTTGGGCTCGATCAACGCCTCTCCAACGCAGCCGTCGGGTTCCACCGAGTTCCAATACAAATACCAAGTGCCCTGGAGTCGTTATGGATCTCTCCCACCCTTCAGCCGAGTTCGGCGACTCATCAGCCGAGTTCAGCGACTCATCAGCCGAGGTTCAGTGACACTTGGGCTCGATCAACGCCTCTCCAACGCAGCCGTCGGGTTCCACCGAGTTCCAATACAAATACCAAGTGCCCTGGAGTCGTTATGGATCTCTCCCACCCTTCAGCCGAGTTCGGCGACTCATCAGCCGAGTTCAGCGACTCATCAGCCGAGGTTCAGTGACACTTGGGCTCGATCAACGCCTCTCCAACGCAGCCGTCGGGTTCCACCGAGTTCCAATACAAATACCAAGTGCCCTGGAGTCGTTATGGATCTCTCCCACCCTTCAGCCGAGTTCGGCGACTCATCAGCCGAGTTCAGCGACTCATCAGCCGAGGTTCAGTGACACTTGGGCTCGATCAACGCCTCTCCAACGCAGCCGTCGGGTTCCACCGAGTTCCAATACAAATACCAAGTGCCCTGGAGTCGTTATGGATCTCTCCCACCCTTCAGCCGAGTTCGGCGACTCATCAGCCGAGTTCAGCGACTCATCAGCCGAGGTTCAGTGACACTTGGGCTCGATCAACGCCTCTCCAACGCAGCCGTCGGGTTCCACCGAGTTCCAATACAAATACCAAGTGCCCTGGAGTCGTTATGGATCTCTCCCACCCTTCAGCCGAGTTCGGCGACTCATCAGCCGAGTTCAGCGACTCATCAGCCGAGGTTCAGCGACACTTGGGCTCGATCAACGCCTCTCCAACGCAGCCGTCGGGTTCCACCGAGTTCCAATACAAATACCAAGTGCCCTGGAGTCGTTATGGATCTCTCCCACCCTTCAGCCGAGTTCGGCGACTCATCAGCCGAGTTCAGCGACTCATCAGCCGAGGTTCAGCGACACTTGGGCTCGATCAACGCCTCTCCAACGCAGCCGTCGGGTTCCACCGAGTTCCAATACAAATACCAAGTGCCCTGGAGTCGTTATGGATCTCTCCCACCCTTCAGCCGAGTTCGGCGACTCATCAGCCGAGTTCAGCGACTCATCAGCCGAGGTTCAGTGACACTTGGGCTCGATCAACGCCTCTCCAACGCAGCCGTCGGGTTCCACCGAGTTCCAATACAAATACCAAGTGCCCTGGAGTCGTTATGGATCTCTCCCACCCTTCAGCCGAGTTCGGCGACTCATCAGCCGAGTTCAGCGACTCATCAGCCGAGGTTCAGCGACACTTGGGCTCGATCAACGCCTCTCCAACGCAGCCGTCGGGTTCCACCGAGTTCCAATACAAATACCAAGTGCCCTGGAGTCGTTATGGATCTCTCCCACCCTTCAGCCGAGTTCGGCGACTCATCAGCCGAGTTCAGCGACTCATCAGCCGAGGTTCAGTGACACTTGGGCTCGATCAACGCCTCTCCAACGCAGCCGTCGGGTTCCACCGAGTTCCAATACAAATACCAAGTGCCCTGGAGTCGTTATGGATCTCTCCCACCCTTCAGCCGAGTTCGGCGACTCATCAGCCGAGTTCAGCGACTCATCAGCCGAGGTTCAGCGACACTTGGGCTCGATCAACGCCTCTCCAACGCAGCCGTCGGGTTCCACCGAGTTCCAATACAAATACCAAGTGCCCTGGAGTCGTTATGGATCTCTCCCACCCTTCAGCCGAGTTCGGCGACTCATCAGCCGAGTTCAGCGACTCATCAGCCGAGGTTCAGTGACACTTGGGCTCGATCAACGCCTCTCCAACGCAGCCGTCGGGTTCCACCGAGTTCCAATACAAATACCAAGTGCCCTGGAGTCGTTATGGATCTCTCCCACCCTTCAGCCGAGTTCGGCGACTCATCAGCCGAGTTCAGCGACTCATCAGCCGAGGTTCAGTGACACTTGGGCTCGATCAACGCCTCTCCAACGCAGCCGTCGGGTTCCACCGAGTTCCAATACAAATACCAAGTGCCCTGGAGTCGTTATGGATCTCTCCCACCCTTCAGCCGAGTTCGGCGACTCATCAGCCGAGTTCAGCGACTCATCAGCCGAGGTTCAGTGACACTTGGGCTCGATCAACGCCTCTCCAACGCAGCCGTCGGGTTCCACCGAGTTCCAATACAAATACCAAGTGCCCTGGAGTCGTTATGGATCTCTCCCACCCTTCAGCCGAGTTCGGCGACTCATCAGCCGAGTTCAGCGACTCATCAGCCGAGGTTCAGTGACACTTGGGCTCGATCAACGCCTCTCCAACGCAGCCGTCGGGTTCCACCGAGTTCCAATACAAATACCAGTGCCCTGGAGTCGTTATGGATCTCTCCCACCCTTCAGCCGAGTTCGGCGACTCATCAGCCGAGTTCAGCGACTCATCAGCCGAGGTTCAGTGACACTTGGGCTCGATCAACGCCTCTCCAACGCAGCCGTCGGGTTCCACCGAGTTCCAATACAAATACCAAGTGCCCTGGAGTCGTTATGGATCTCTCCCACCCTTCAGCCGAGTTCGGCGACTCATCAGCCGAGTTCAGCGACTCATCAGCCGAGGTTCAGCGACACTTGGGCTCGATCAACGCCTCTCCAACGCAGCCGTCGGGTTCCACCGAGTTCCAATACAAATACCAAGTGCCCTGGAGTCGTTATGGATCTCTCCCACCCTTCAGCCGAGTTCGGCGACTCATCAGCCGAGTTCAGCGACTCATCAGCCGAGGTTCAGCGACACTTGGGCTCGATCAACGCCTCTCCAACGCAGCCGTCGGGTTCCACCGAGTTCCAATACAAATACCAAGTGCCCTGGAGTCGTTATGGATCTCTCCCACCCTTCAGCCGAGTTCGGCGACTCATCAGCCGAGTTCAGCGACTCATCAGCCGAGGTTCAGTGACACTTGGGCTCGATCAACGCCTCTCCAACGCAGCCGTCGGGTTCCACCGAGTTCCAATACAAATACCAAGTGCCCTGGAGTCGTTATGGATCTCTCCCACCCTTCAGCCGAGTTCGGCGACTCATCAGCCGAGTTCAGCGACTCATCAGCCGAGGTTCAGCGACACTTGGGCTCGATCAACGCCTCTCCAACGCAGCCGTCGGGTTCCACCGAGTTCCAATACAAATACCAAGTGCCCTGGAGTCGTTATGGATCTCTCCCACCCTTCAGCCGAGTTCGGCGACTCATCAGCCGAGTTCAGCGACTCATCAGCCGAGGTTCGACACTTGGGCTCGATCAACGCCTCTCCAACGCAGCCGTCGGGTTCCACCGAGTTCCAATACAAATACCAAGTGCCCTGGAGTCGTTATGGATCTCTCCCACCCTTCAGCCGAGTTCGGCGACTCATCAGCCGAGTTCAGCGACTCATCAGCCGAGGTTCAGTGACACTTGGGCTCGATCAACGCCTCTCCAACGCAGCCGTCGGGTTCCACCGAGTTCCAATACAAATACCAAGTGCCCTGGAGTCGTTATGGATCTCTCCCACCCTTCAGCCGAGTTCGGCGACTCATCAGCCGAGTTCAGCGACTCATCAGCCGAGGTTCAGTGACACTTGGGCTCGATCAACGCCTCTCCAACGCAGCCGTCGGGTTCCACCGAGTTCCAATACAAATACCAAGTGCCCTGGAGTCGTTATGGATCTCTCCCACCCTTCAGCCGAGTTCGGCGACTCATCAGCCGAGTTCAGCGACTCATCAGCCGAGGTTCAGCGACACTTGGGCTCGATCAACGCCTCTCCAACGCAGCCGTCGGGTTCCACCGAGTTCCAATACAAATACCAAGTGCCCTGGAGTCGTTATGGATCTCTCCCACCCTTCAGCCGAGTTCGGCGACTCATCAGCCGAGTTCAGCGACTCATCAGCCGAGGTTCAGTGACACTTGGGCTCGATCAACGCCTCTCCAACGCAGCCGTCGGGTTCCACCGAGTTCCAATACAAATACCAAGTGCCCTGGAGTCGTTATGGATCTCTCCCACCCTTCAGCCGAGTTCGGCGACTCATCAGCCGAGTTCAGCGACTCATCAGCCGAGGTTCAGTGACACTTGGGCTCGATCAACGCCTCTCCAACGCAGCCGTCGGGTTCCACCGAGTTCCAATACAAATACCAAGTGCCCTGGAGTCGTTATGGATCTCTCCCACCCTTCAGCCGAGTTCGGCGACTCATCAGCCGAGTTCAGCGACTCATCAGCCGAGGTTCAGCGACACTTGGGCTCGATCAACGCCTCTCCAACGCAGCCGTCGGGTTCCACCGAGTTCCAATACAAATACCAAGTGCCCTGGAGTCGTTATGGATCTCTCCCACCCTTCAGCCGAGTTCGGCGACTCATCAGCCGAGTTCAGCGACTCATCAGCCGAGGTTCAGCGACACTTGGGCTCGATCAACGCCTCTCCAACGCAGCCGTCGGGTTCCACCGAGTTCCAATACAAATACCAAGTGCCCTGGAGTCGTTATGGATCTCTCCCACCCTTCAGCCGAGTTCGGCGACTCATCAGCCGAGTTCAGCGACTCATCAGCCGAGGTTCAGTGACACTTGGGCTCGATCAACGCCTCTCCAACGCAGCCGTCGGGTTCCACCGAGTTCCAATACAAATACCAAGTGCCCTGGAGTCGTTATGGATCTCTCCCACCCTTCAGCCGAGTTCGGCGACTCATCAGCCGAGTTCAGCGACTCATCAGCCGAGGTTCAGCGACACTTGGGCTCGATCAACGCCTCTCCAACGCAGCCGTCGGGTTCCACCGAGTTCCAATACAAATACCAAGTGCCCTGGAGTCGTTATGGATCTCTCCCACCCTTCAGCCGAGTTCGGCGACTCATCAGCCGAGTTCAGCGACTCATCAGCCGAGGTTCAGTGACACTTGGGCTCGATCAACGCCTCTCCAACGCAGCCGTCGGGTTCCACCGAGTTCCAATACAAATACCAAGTGCCCTGGAGTCGTTATGGATCTCTCCCACCCATCAGCCGAGTTCAGCGACTCATCAGCCGAGGTTCAGCGACACTTGGGCTCGATCAACGCCTCTCCAACGCAGCCGTCGGGTTCCACCGAGTTCCAATACAAATACCAAGTGCCCTGGAGTCGTTATGGATCTCTCCCACCCTTCAGCCGAGTTCGGCGACTCATCAGCCGAGTTCAGCGACTCATCAGCCGAGGTTCAGCGACACTTGGGCTCGATCAACGCCTCTCCAACGCAGCCGTCGGGTTCCACCGAGTTCCAATACAAATACCAAGTGCCCTGGAGTCGTTATGGATCTCTCCCACCCTTCAGCCGAGTTCGGCGACTCATCAGCCGAGTTCAGCGACTCATCAGCCGAGGTTCAGCGACACTTGGGCTCGATCAACGCCTCTCCAACGCAGCCGTCGGGTTCCACCGAGTTCCAATACAAATACCAAGTGCCCTGGAGTCGTTATGGATCTCTCCCACCCTTCAGCCGAGTTCGGCGACTCATCAGCCGAGTTCAGCGACTCATCAGCCGAGGTTCAGTGACACTTGGGCTCGATCAACGCCTCTCCAACGCAGCCGTCGGGTTCCACCGAGTTCCAATACAAATACCAAGTGCCCTGGAGTCGTTATGGATCTCTCCCACCCTTCAGCCGAGTTCGGCGACTCATCAGCCGAGTTCAGCGACTCATCAGCCGAGGTTCAGCGACACTTGGGCTCGATCAACGCCTCTCCAACGCAGCCGTCGGGTTCCACCGAGTTCCAATACAAATACCAAGTGCCCTGGAGTCGTTATGGATCTCTCCCACCCTTCAGCCGAGTTCGGCGACTCATCAGCCGAGGTTCAGCGACACTTGGGCTCGATCAACGCCTCTCCAACGCAGCCGTCGGGTTCCACCGAGTTCCAATACAAATACCAAGTGCCCTGGAGTCGTTATGGATCTCTCCCACCCTTCAGCCGAGTTCGGCGACTCATCAGCCGAGTTCAGCGACTCATCAGCCGAGGTTCAGCGACACTTGGGCTCGATCAACGCCTCTCCAACGCAGCCGTCGGGTTCCACCGAGTTCCAATACAAATACCAAGTGCCCTGGAGTCGTTATGGATCTCTCCCACCCTTCAGCCGAGTTCGGCGACTCATCAGCCGAGTTCAGCGACTCATCAGCCGAGGTTCAGCGACACTTGGGCTCGATCAACGCCTCTCCAACGCAGCCGTCGGGTTCCACCGAGTTCCAATACAAATACCAAGTGCCCTGGAGTCGTTATGGATCTCTCCCACCCTTCAGCCGAGTTCGGCGACTCATCAGCCGAGTTCAGCGACTCATCAGCCGAGGTTCAGTGACACTTGGGCTCGATCAACGCCTCTCCAACGCAGCCGTCGGGTTCCACCGAGTTCCAATACAAATACCAAGTGCCCTGGAGTCGTTATGGATCTCTCCCACCCTTCAGCCGAGTTCGGCGACTCATCAGCCGAGTTCAGCGACTCATCAGCCGAGGTTCAGCGACACTTGGGCTCGATCAACGCCTCTCCAACGCAGCCGTCGGGTTCCACCGAGTTCCAATACAAATACCAAGTGCCCTGGAGTCGTTATGGATCTCTCCCACCCTTCAGCCGAGTTCGGCGACTCATCAGCCGAGTTCAGCGACTCATCAGCCGAGGTTCAGCGACACTTGGGCTCGATCAACGCCTCTCCAACGCAGCCGTCGGGTTCCACCGAGTTCCAATACAAATACCAAGTGCCCTGGAGTCGTTATGGATCTCTCCCACCCTTCAGCCGAGTTCGGCGACTCATCAGCCGAGTTCAGCGACTCATCAGCCGAGGTTCAGCGACACTTGGGCTCGATCAACGCCTCTCCAACGCAGCCGTCGGGTTCCACCGAGTTCCAATACAAATACCAAGTGCCCTGGAGTCGTTATGGATCTCTCCCACCCTTCAGCCGAGTTCGGCGACTCATCAGCCGAGGTTCAGCGACACTTGGGCTCGATCAACGCCTCTCCAACGCAGCCGTCGGGTTCCACCGAGTTCCAATACAAATACCAAGTGCCCTGGAGTCGTTATGGATCTCTCCCACCCTTCAGCCGAGTTCGGCGACTCATCAGCCGAGTTCAGCGACTCATCAGCCGAGGTTCAGCGACACTTGGGCTCGATCAACGCCTCTCCAACGCAGCCGTCGGGTTCCACCGAGTTCCAATACAAATACCAAGTGCCCTGGAGTCGTTATGGATCTCTCCCACCCTTCAGCCGAGTTCGGCGACTCATCAGCCGAGTTCAGCGACTCATCAGCCGAGGTTCAGCGACACTTGGGCTCGATCAACGCCTCTCCAACGCAGCCGTCGGGTTCCACCGAGTTCCAATACAAATACCAAGTGCCCTGGAGTCGTTATGGATCTCTCCCACCCTTCAGCCGAGTTCGGCGACTCATCAGCCGAGTTCAGCGACTCATCAGCCGAGGTTCAGCGACACTTGGGCTCGATCAACGCCTCTCCAACGCAGCCGTCGGGTTCCACCGAGTTCCAATACAAATACCAAGTGCCCTGGAGTCGTTATGGATCTCTCCCACCCTTCAGCCGAGTTCGGCGACTCATCAGCCGAGTTCAGCGACTCATCAGCCGAGGTTCAGCGACACTTGGGCTCGATCAACGCCTCTCCAACGCAGCCGTCGGGTTCCACCGAGTTCCAATACAAATACCAAGTGCCCTGGAGTCGTTATGGATCTCTCCCACCCTTCAGCCGAGTTCGGCGACTCATCAGCCGAGTTCAGCGACTCATCAGCCGAGGTTCAGTGACACTTGGGCTCGATCAACGCCTCTCCAACGCAGCCGTCGGGTTCCACCGAGTTCCAATACAAATACCAAGTGCCCTGGAGTCGTTATGGATCTCTCCCACCCTTCAGCCGAGTTCGGCGACTCATCAGCCGAGTTCAGCGACTCATCAGCCGAGGTTCAGCGACACTTGGGCTCGATCAACGCCTCTCCAACGCAGCCGTCGGGTTCCACCGAGTTCCAATACAAATACCAAGTGCCCTGGAGTCGTTATGGATCTCTCCCACCCTTCAGCCGAGTTCGGCGACTCATCAGCCGAGTTCAGCGACTCATCAGCCGAGGTTCAGCGACACTTGGGCTCGATCAACGCCTCTCCAACGCAGCCGTCGGGTTCCACCGAGTTCCAATACAAATACCAAGTGCCCTGGAGTCGTTATGGATCTCTCCCACCCGAGTTCGGCGACTCATCAGCCGAGTTCAGCGACTCATCAGCCGAGGTTCAGCGACACTTGGGCTCGATCAACGCCTCTCCAACGCAGCCGTCGGGTTCCACCGAGTTCCAATACAAATACCAAGTGCCCTGGAGTCGTTATGGATCTCTCCCACCCTTCAGCCGAGTTCGGCGACTCATCAGCCGAGTTCAGCGACTCATCAGCCGAGGTTCAGCGACACTTGGGCTCGATCAACGCCTCTCCAACGCAGCCGTCGGGTTCCACCGAGTTCCAATACAAATACCAAGTGCCCTGGAGTCGTTATGGATCTCTCCCACCCTTCAGCCGAGTTCGGCGACTCATCAGCCGAGTTCAGCGACTCATCAGCCGAGGTTCAGCGACACTTGGGCTCGATCAACGCCTCTCCAACGCAGCCGTCGGGTTCCACCGAGTTCCAATACAAATACCAAGTGCCCTGGAGTCGTTATGGATCTCTCCCACCCTTCAGCCGAGTTCGGCGACTCATCAGCCGAGTTCAGCGACTCATCAGCCGAGGTTCAGCGACACTTGGGCTCGATCAACGCCTCTCCAACGCAGCCGTCGGGTTCCACCGAGTTCCAATACAAATACCAAGTGCCCTGGAGTCGTTATGGATCTCTCCCACCCTTCAGCCGAGTTCGGCGACTCATCAGCCGAGTTCAGCGACTCATCAGCCGAGGTTCAGCGACACTTGGGCTCGATCAACGCCTCTCCAACGCAGCCGTCGGGTTCCACCGAGTTCCAATACAAATACCAAGTGCCCTGGAGTCGTTATGGATCTCTCCCACCCTTCAGCCGAGTTCGGCGACTCATCAGCCGAGTTCAGCGACTCATCAGCCGAGGTTCAGCGACACTTGGGCTCGATCAACGCCTCTCCAACGCAGCCGTCGGGTTCCACCGAGTTCCAATACAAATACCAAGTGCCCTGGAGTCGTTATGGATCTCTCCCACCCTTCAGCCGAGTTCGGCGACTCATCAGCCGAGTTCAGCGACTCATCAGCCGAGGTTCAGCGACACTTGGGCTCGATCAACGCCTCTCCAACGCAGCCGTCGGGTTCCACCGAGTTCCAATACAAATACCAAGTGCCCTGGAGTCGTTATGGATCTCTCCCACCCTTCAGCCGAGTTCGGCGACTCATCAGCCGAGTTCAGCGACTCATCAGCCGAGGTTCAGCGACACTTGGGCTCGATCAACGCCTCTCCAACGCAGCCGTCGGGTTCCACCGAGTTCCAATACAAATACCAAGTGCCCTGGAGTCGTTATGGATCTCTCCCACCCTTCAGCCGAGTTCGGCGACTCATCAGCCGAGTTCAGCGACTCATCAGCCGAGGTTCAGCGACACTTGGGCTCGATCAACGCCTCTCCAACGCAGCCGTCGGGTTCCACCGAGTTCCAATACAAATACCAAGTGCCCTGGAGTCGTTATGGATCTCTCCCACCCTTCAGCCGAGTTCGGCGACTCATCAGCCGAGTTCAGCGACTCATCAGCCGAGGTTCAGCGACACTTGGGCTCGATCAACGCCTCTCCAACGCAGCCGTCGGGTTCCACCGAGTTCCAATACAAATACCAAGTGCCCTGGAGTCGTTATGGATCTCTCCCACCCTTCAGCCGAGTTCGGCGACTCATCAGCCGAGTTCAGCGACTCATCAGCCGAGGTTCAGTGACACTTGGGCTCGATCAACGCCTCTCCAACGCAGCCGTCGGGTTCCACCGAGTTCCAATACAAATACCAAGTGCCCTGGAGTCGTTATGGATCTCTCCCACCCTTCAGCCGAGTTCGGCGACTCATCAGCCGAGTTCAGCGACTCATCAGCCGAGGTTCAGCGACACTTGGGCTCGATCAACGCCTCTCCAACGCAGCCGTCGGGTTCCACCGAGTTCCAATACAAATACCAAGTGCCCTGGAGTCGTTATGGATCTCTCCCACCCTTCAGCCGAGTTCGGCGACTCATCAGCCGAGTTCAGCGACTCATCAGCCGAGGTTCAGCGACACTTGGGCTCGATCAACGCCTCTCCAACGCAGCCGTCGGGTTCCACCGAGTTCCAATACAAATACCAAGTGCCCTGGAGTCGTTATGGATCTCTCCCACCCTTCAGCCGAGTTCGGCGACTCATCAGCCGAGTTCAGCGACTCATCAGCCGAGGTTCAGCGACACTTGGGCTCGATCAACGCCTCTCCAACGCAGCCGTCGGGTTCCACCGAGTTCCAATACAAATACCAAGTGCCCTGGAGTCGTTATGGATCTCTCCCACCCTTCAGCCGAGTTCGGCGACTCATCAGCCGAGTTCAGCGACTCATCAGCCGAGGTTCAGCGACACTTGGGCTCGATCAACGCCTCTCCAACGCAGCCGTCGGGTTCCACCGAGTTCCAATACAAATACCAAGTGCCCTGGAGTCGTTATGGATCTCTCCCACCCTTCAGCCGAGTTCGGCGACTCATCAGCCGAGTTCAGCGACTCATCAGCCGAGGTTCAGCGACACTTGGGCTCGATCAACGCCTCTCCAACGCAGCCGTCGGGTTCCACCGAGTTCCAATACAAATACCAAGTGCCCTGGAGTCGTTATGGATCTCTCCCACCCTTCAGCCGAGTTCGGCGACTCATCAGCCGAGTTCAGCGACTCATCAGCCGAGGTTCAGCGACACTTGGGCTCGATCAACGCCTCTCCAACGCAGCCGTCGGGTTCCACCGAGTTCCAATACAAATACCAAGTGCCCTGGAGTCGTTATGGATCTCTCCCACCCTTCAGCCGAGTTCGGCGACTCATCAGCCGAGTTCAGCGACTCATCAGCCGAGGTTCAGCGACACTTGGGCTCGATCAACGCCTCTCCAACGCAGCCGTCGGGTTCCACCGAGTTCCAATACAAATACCAAGTGCCCTGGAGTCGTTATGGATCTCTCCCACCCTTCAGCCGAGTTCGGCGACTCATCAGCCGAGTTCAGCGACTCATCAGCCGAGGTTCAGCGACACTTGGGCTCGATCAACGCCTCTCCAACGCAGCCGTCGGGTTCCACCGAGTTCCAATACAAATACCAAGTGCCCTGGAGTCGTTATGGATCTCTCCCACCCTTCAGCCGAGTTCGGCGACTCATCAGCCGAGTTCAGCGACTCATCAGCCGAGGTTCAGCGACACTTGGGCTCGATCAACGCCTCTCCAACGCAGCCGTCGGGTTCCACCGAGTTCCAATACAAATACCAAGTGCCCTGGAGTCGTTATGGATCTCTCCCACCCTTCAGCCGAGTTCGGCGACTCATCAGCCGAGTTCAGCGACTCATCAGCCGAGGTTCAGCGACACTTGGGCTCGATCAACGCCTCTCCAACGCAGCCGTCGGGTTCCACCGAGTTCCAATACAAATACCAAGTGCCCTGGAGTCGTTATGGATCTCTCCCACCCTTCAGCCGAGTTCGGCGACTCATCAGCCGAGTTCAGCGACTCATCAGCCGAGGTTCAGCGACACTTGGGCTCGATCAACGCCTCTCCAACGCAGCCGTCGGGTTCCACCGAGTTCCAATACAAATACCAAGTGCCCTGGAGTCGTTATGGATCTCTCCCACCCTTCAGCCGAGTTCGGCGACTCATCAGCCGAGTTCAGCGACTCATCAGCCGAGGTTCAGCGACACTTGGGCTCGATCAACGCCTCTCCAACGCAGCCGTCGGGTTCCACCGAGTTCCAATACAAATACCAAGTGCCCTGGAGTCGTTATGGATCTCTCCCACCCTTCAGCCGAGTTCGGCGACTCATCAGCCGAGTTCAGCGACTCATCAGCCGAGGTTCAGCGACACTTGGGCTCGATCAACGCCTCTCCAACGCAGCCGTCGGGTTCCACCGAGTTCCAATACAAATACCAAGTGCCCTGGAGTCGTTATGGATCTCTCCCACCCTTCAGCCGAGTTCGGCGACTCATCAGCCGAGTTCAGCGACTCATCAGCCGAGGTTCAGCGACACTTGGGCTCGATCAACGCCTCTCCAACGCAGCCGTCGGGTTCCACCGAGTTCCAATACAAATACCAAGTGCCCTGGAGTCGTTATGGATCTCTCCCACCCTTCAGCCGAGTTCGGCGACTCATCAGCCGAGTTCAGCGACTCATCAGCCGAGGTTCAGCGACACTTGGGCTCGATCAACGCCTCTCCAACGCAGCCGTCGGGTTCCACCGAGTTCCAATACAAATACCAAGTGCCCTGGAGTCGTTATGGATCTCTCCCACCCTTCAGCCGAGTTCGGCGACTCATCAGCCGAGTTCAGCGACTCATCAGCCGAGGTTCAGCGACACTTGGGCTCGATCAACGCCTCTCCAACGCAGCCGTCGGGTTCCACCGAGTTCCAATACAAATACCAAGTGCCCTGGAGTCGTTATGGATCTCTCCCACCCTTCAGCCGAGTTCGGCGACTCATCAGCCGAGTTCAGCGACTCATCAGCCGAGGTTCAGCGACACTTGGGCTCGATCAACGCCTCTCCAACGCAGCCGTCGGGTTCCACCGAGTTCCAATACAAATACCAAGTGCCCTGGAGTCGTTATGGATCTCTCCCACCCTTCAGCCGAGTTCGGCGACTCATCAGCCGAGTTCAGCGACTCATCAGCCGAGGTTCAGCGACACTTGGGCTCGATCAACGCCTCTCCAACGCAGCCGTCGGGTTCCACCGAGTTCCAATACAAATACCAAGTGCCCTGGAGTCGTTATGGATCTCTCCCACCCTTCAGCCGAGTTCGGCGACTCATCAGCCGAGTTCAGCGACTCATCAGCCGAGGTTCAGCGACACTTGGGCTCGATCAACGCCTCTCCAACGCAGCCGTCGGGTTCCACCGAGTTCCAATACAAATACCAAGTGCCCTGGAGTCGTTATGGATCTCTCCCACCCTTCAGCCGAGTTCGGCGACTCATCAGCCGAGTTCAGCGACTCATCAGCCGAGGTTCAGCGACACTTGGGCTCGATCAACGCCTCTCCAACGCAGCCGTCGGGTTCCACCGAGTTCCAATACAAATACCAAGTGCCCTGGAGTCGTTATGGATCTCTCCCACCCTTCAGCCGAGTTCGGCGACTCATCAGCCGAGTTCAGCGACTCATCAGCCGAGGTTCAGCGACACTTGGGCTCGATCAACGCCTCTCCAACGCAGCCGTCGGGTTCCACCGAGTTCCAATACAAATACCAAGTGCCCTGGAGTCGTTATGGATCTCTCCCACCCTTCAGCCGAGTTCGGCGACTCATCAGCCGAGTTCAGCGACTCATCAGCCGAGGTTCAGCGACACTTGGGCTCGATCAACGCCTCTCCAACGCAGCCGTCGGGTTCCACCGAGTTCCAATACAAATACCAAGTGCCCTGGAGTCGTTATGGATCTCTCCCACCCTTCAGCCGAGTTCGGCGACTCATCAGCCGAGTTCAGCGACTCATCAGCCGAGGTTCAGCGACACTTGGGCTCGATCAACGCCTCTCCAACGCAGCCGTCGGGTTCCACCGAGTTCCAATACAAATACCAAGTGCCCTGGAGTCGTTATGGATCTCTCCCACCCTTCAGCCGAGTTCGGCGACTCATCAGCCGAGTTCAGCGACTCATCAGCCGAGGTTCAGCGACACTTGGGCTCGATCAACGCCTCTCCAACGCAGCCGTCGGGTTCCACCGAGTTCCAATACAAATACCAAGTGCCCTGGAGTCGTTATGGATCTCTCCCACCCTTCAGCCGAGTTCGGCGACTCATCAGCCGAGTTCAGCGACTCATCAGCCGAGGTTCAGCGACACTTGGGCTCGATCAACGCCTCTCCAACGCAGCCGTCGGGTTCCACCGAGTTCCAATACAAATACCAAGTGCCCTGGAGTCGTTATGGATCTCTCCCACCCTTCAGCCGAGTTCGGCGACTCATCAGCCGAGTTCAGCGACTCATCAGCCGAGGTTCAGCGACACTTGGGCTCGATCAACGCCTCTCCAACGCAGCCGTCGGGTTCCACCGAGTTCCAATACAAATACCAAGTGCCCTGGAGTCGTTATGGATCTCTCCCACCCTTCAGCCGAGTTCGGCGACTCATCAGCCGAGTTCAGCGACTCATCAGCCGAGGTTCAGCGACACTTGGGCTCGATCAACGCCTCTCCAACGCAGCCGTCGGGTTCCACCGAGTTCCAATACAAATACCAAGTGCCCTGGAGTCGTTATGGATCTCTCCCACCCTTCAGCCGAGTTCGGCGACTCATCAGCCGAGTTCAGCGACTCATCAGCCGAGGTTCAGCGACACTTGGGCTCGATCAACGCCTCTCCAACGCAGCCGTCGGGTTCCACCGAGTTCCAATACAAATACCAAGTGCCCTGGAGTCGTTATGGATCTCTCCCACCCTTCAGCCGAGTTCGGCGACTCATCAGCCGAGTTCAGCGACTCATCAGCCGAGGTTCAGCGACACTTGGGCTCGATCAACGCCTCTCCAACGCAGCCGTCGGGTTCCACCGAGTTCCAATACAAATACCAAGTGCCCTGGAGTCGTTATGGATCTCTCCCACCCTTCAGCCGAGTTCGGCGACTCATCAGCCGAGTTCAGCGACTCATCAGCCGAGGTTCAGCGACACTTGGGCTCGATCAACGCCTCTCCAACGCAGCCGTCGGGTTCCACCGAGTTCCAATACAAATACCAAGTGCCCTGGAGTCGTTATGGATCTCTCCCACCCTTCAGCCGAGTTCGGCGACTCATCAGCCGAGTTCAGCGACTCATCAGCCGAGGTTCAGCGACACTTGGGCTCGATCAACGCCTCTCCAACGCAGCCGTCGGGTTCCACCGAGTTCCAATACAAATACCAAGTGCCCTGGAGTCGTTATGGATCTCTCCCACCCTTCAGCCGAGTTCGGCGACTCATCAGCCGAGTTCAGCGACTCATCAGCCGAGGTTCAGCGACACTTGGGCTCGATCAACGCCTCTCCAACGCAGCCGTCGGGTTCCACCGAGTTCCAATACAAATACCAAGTGCCCTGGAGTCGTTATGGATCTCTCCCACCCTTCAGCCGAGTTCGGCGACTCATCAGCCGAGTTCAGCGACTCATCAGCCGAGGTTCAGCGACACTTGGGCTCGATCAACGCCTCTCCAACGCAGCCGTCGGGTTCCACCGAGTTCCAATACAAATACCAAGTGCCCTGGAGTCGTTATGGATCTCTCCCACCCTTCAGCCGAGTTCGGCGACTCATCAGCCGAGTTCAGCGACTCATCAGCCGAGGTTCAGCGACACTTGGGCTCGATCAACGCCTCTCCAACGCAGCCGTCGGGTTCCACCGAGTTCCAATACAAATACCAAGTGCCCTGGAGTCGTTATGGATCTCTCCCACCCTTCAGCCGAGTTCGGCGACTCATCAGCCGAGTTCAGCGACTCATCAGCCGAGGTTCAGCGACACTTGGGCTCGATCAACGCCTCTCCAACGCAGCCGTCGGGTTCCACCGAGTTCCAATACAAATACCAAGTGCCCTGGAGTCGTTATGGATCTCTCCCACCCTTCAGCCGAGTTCGGCGACTCATCAGCCGAGTTCAGCGACTCATCAGCCGAGGTTCAGCGACACTTGGGCTCGATCAACGCCTCTCCAACGCAGCCGTCGGGTTCCACCGAGTTCCAATACAAATACCAAGTGCCCTGGAGTCGTTATGGATCTCTCCCACCCTTCAGCCGAGTTCGGCGACTCATCAGCCGAGTTCAGCGACTCATCAGCCGAGGTTCAGCGACACTTGGGCTCGATCAACGCCTCTCCAACGCAGCCGTCGGGTTCCACCGAGTTCCAATACAAATACCAAGTGCCCTGGAGTCGTTATGGATCTCTCCCACCCTTCAGCCGAGTTCGGCGACTCATCAGCCGAGTTCAGCGACTCATCAGCCGAGGTTCAGCGACACTTGGGCTCGATCAACGCCTCTCCAACGCAGCCGTCGGGTTCCACCGAGTTCCAATACAAATACCAAGTGCCCTGGAGTCGTTATGGATCTCTCCCACCCTTCAGCCGAGTTCGGCGACTCATCAGCCGAGTTCAGCGACTCATCAGCCGAGGTTCAGCGACACTTGGGCTCGATCAACGCCTCTCCAACGCAGCCGTCGGGTTCCACCGAGTTCCAATACAAATACCAAGTGCCCTGGAGTCGTTATGGATCTCTCCCACCCTTCAGCCGAGTTCGGCGACTCATCAGCCGAGTTCAGCGACTCATCAGCCGAGGTTCAGCGACACTTGGGCTCGATCAACGCCTCTCCAACGCAGCCGTCGGGTTCCACCGAGTTCCAATACAAATACCAAGTGCCCTGGAGTCGTTATGGATCTCTCCCACCCTTCAGCCGAGTTCGGCGACTCATCAGCCGAGTTCAGCGACTCATCAGCCGAGGTTCAGCGACACTTGGGCTCGATCAACGCCTCTCCAACGCAGCCGTCGGGTTCCACCGAGTTCCAATACAAATACCAAGTGCCCTGGAGTCGTTATGGATCTCTCCCACCCTTCAGCCGAGTTCGGCGACTCATCAGCCGAGTTCAGCGACTCATCAGCCGAGGTTCAGCGACACTTGGGCTCGATCAACGCCTCTCCAACGCAGCCGTCGGGTTCCACCGAGTTCCAATACAAATACCAAGTGCCCTGGAGTCGTTATGGATCTCTCCCACCCTTCAGCCGAGTTCGGCGACTCATCAGCCGAGTTCAGCGACTCATCAGCCGAGGTTCAGCGACACTTGGGCTCGATCAACGCCTCTCCAACGCAGCCGTCGGGTTCCACCGAGTTCCAATACAAATACCAAGTGCCCTGGAGTCGTTATGGATCTCTCCCACCCTTCAGCCGAGTTCGGCGACTCATCAGCCGAGTTCAGCGACTCATCAGCCGAGGTTCAGCGACACTTGGGCTCGATCAACGCCTCTCCAACGCAGCCGTCGGGTTCCACCGAGTTCCAATACAAATACCAAGTGCCCTGGAGTCGTTATGGATCTCTCCCACCCTTCAGCCGAGTTCGGCGACTCATCAGCCGAGTTCAGCGACTCATCAGCCGAGGTTCAGCGACACTTGGGCTCGATCAACGCCTCTCCAACGCAGCCGTCGGGTTCCACCGAGTTCCAATACAAATACCAAGTGCCCTGGAGTCGTTATGGATCTCTCCCACCCTTCAGCCGAGTTCGGCGACTCATCAGCCGAGTTCAGCGACTCATCAGCCGAGGTTCAGCGACACTTGGGCTCGATCAACGCCTCTCCAACGCAGCCGTCGGGTTCCACCGAGTTCCAATACAAATACCAAGTGCCCTGGAGTCGTTATGGATCTCTCCCACCCTTCAGCCGAGTTCGGCGACTCATCAGCCGAGTTCAGCGACTCATCAGCCGAGGTTCAGCGACACTTGGGCTCGATCAACGCCTCTCCAACGCAGCCGTCGGGTTCCACCGAGTTCCAATACAAATACCAAGTGCCCTGGAGTCGTTATGGATCTCTCCCACCCTTCAGCCGAGTTCGGCGACTCATCAGCCGAGTTCAGCGACTCATCAGCCGAGGTTCAGCGACACTTGGGCTCGATCAACGCCTCTCCAACGCAGCCGTCGGGTTCCACCGAGTTCCAATACAAATACCACGTGCCCTGGAGTCGTTATGGATCTCTCCCACCCTTCAGCCGAGTTCGGCGACTCATCAGCCGAGTTCAGCGACTCATCAGCCGAGGTTCAGCGACACTTGGGCTCGATCAACGCCTCTCCAACGCAGCCGTCGGGTTCCACCGAGTTCCAATACAAATACCAAGTGCCCTGGAGTCGTTATGGATCTCTCCCACCCTTCAGCCGAGTTCGGCGACTCATCAGCCGAGTTCAGCGACTCATCAGCCGAGGTTCAGCGACACTTGGGCTCGATCAACGCCTCTCCAACGCAGCCGTCGGGTTCCACCGAGTTCCAATACAAATACCAAGTGCCCTGGAGTCGTTATGGATCTCTCCCACCCTTCAGCCGAGTTCGGCGACTCATCAGCCGAGTTCAGCGACTCATCAGCCGAGGTTCAGCGACACTTGGGCTCGATCAACGCCTCTCCAACGCAGCCGTCGGGTTCCACCGAGTTCCAATACAAATACCAAGTGCCCTGGAGTCGTTATGGATCTCTCCCACCCTTCAGCCGAGTTCGGCGACTCATCAGCCGAGTTCAGCGACTCATCAGCCGAGGTTCAGCGACACTTGGGCTCGATCAACGCCTCTCCAACGCAGCCGTCGGGTTCCACCGAGTTCCAATACAAATACCAAGTGCCCTGGAGTCGTTATGGATCTCTCCCACCCTTCAGCCGAGTTCGGCGACTCATCAGCCGAGTTCAGCGACTCATCAGCCGAGGTTCAGCGACACTTGGGCTCGATCAACGCCTCTCCAACGCAGCCGTCGGGTTCCACCGAGTTCCAATACAAATACCAAGTGCCCTGGAGTCGTTATGGATCTCTCCCACCCTTCAGCCGAGTTCGGCGACTCATCAGCCGAGTTCAGCGACTCATCAGCCGAGGTTCAGCGACACTTGGGCTCGATCAACGCCTCTCCAACGCAGCCGTCGGGTTCCACCGAGTTCCAATACAAATACCAAGTGCCCTGGAGTCGTTATGGATCTCTCCCACCCTTCAGCCGAGTTCGGCGACTCATCAGCCGAGTTCAGCGACTCATCAGCCGAGGCGACACTTGGGCTCGATCAACGCCTCTCCAACGCAGCCGTCGGGTTCCACCGAGTTCCAATACAAATACCAAGTGCCCTGGAGTCGTTATGGATCTCTCCCACCCTTCAGCCGAGTTCGGCGACTCATCAGCCGAGTTCAGCGACTCATCAGCCGAGGTTCAGCGACACTTGGGCTCGATCAACGCCTCTCCAACGCAGCCGTCGGGTTCCACCGAGTTCCAATACAAATACAAGTGCCCTGGAGTCGTTATGGATCTCTCCCACCCTTCAGCCGAGTTCGGCGACTCATCAGCCGAGTTCAGCGACTCATCAGCCGAGGTTCAGCGACACTTGGGCTCGATCAACGCCTCTCCAACGCAGCCGTCGGGTTCCACCGAGTTCCAATACAAATACCAAGTGCCCTGGAGTCGTTATGGATCTCTCCCACCCTTCAGCCGAGTTCGGCGACTCATCAGCCGAGTTCAGCGACTCATCAGCCGAGGTTCAGCGACACTTGGGCTCGATCAACGCCTCTCCAACGCAGCCGTCGGGTTCCACCGAGTTCCAATACAAATACCAAGTGCCCTGGAGTCGTTATGGATCTCTCCCACCCTTCAGCCGAGTTCGGCGACTCATCAGCCGAGTTCAGCGACTCATCAGCCGAGGTTCAGCGACACTTGGGCTCGATCAACGCCTCTCCAACGCAGCCGTCGGGTTCCACCGAGTTCCAATACAAATACCAAGTGCCCTGGAGTCGTTATGGATCTCTCCCACCCTTCAGCCGAGTTCGGCGACTCATCAGCCGAGTTCAGCGACTCATCAGCCGAGGTTCAGCGACACTTGGGCTCGATCAACGCCTCTCCAACGCAGCCGTCGGGTTCCACCGAGTTCCAATACAAATACCAAGTGCCCTGGAGTCGTTATGGATCTCTCCCACCCTTCAGCCGAGTTCGGCGACTCATCAGCCGAGTTCAGCGACTCATCAGCCGAGGTTCAGCGACACTTGGGCTCGATCAACGCCTCTCCAACGCAGCCGTCGGGTTCCACCGAGTTCCAATACAAATACCAAGTGCCCTGGAGTCGTTATGGATCTCTCCCACCCTTCAGCCGAGTTCGGCGACTCATCAGCCGAGTTCAGCGACTCATCAGCCGAGGTTCAGCGACACTTGGGCTCGATCAACGCCTCTCCAACGCAGCCGTCGGGTTCCACCGAGTTCCAATACAAATACCAAGTGCCCTGGAGTCGTTATGGATCTCTCCCACCCTTCAGCCGAGTTCGGCGACTCATCAGCCGAGTTCAGCGACTCATCAGCCGAGGTTCAGCGACACTTGGGCTCGATCAACGCCTCTCCAACGCAGCCGTCGGGTTCCACCGAGTTCCAATACAAATACCAAGTGCCCTGGAGTCGTTATGGATCTCTCCCACCCTTCAGCCGAGTTCGGCGACTCATCAGCCGAGTTCAGCGACTCATCAGCCGAGGTTCAGCGACACTTGGGCTCGATCAACGCCTCTCCAACGCAGCCGTCGG
Organism: Phytophthora hibernalis; assembly: GCA_012656075.1. Lineage (NCBI taxonomy): Eukaryota > Oomycota > Peronosporomycetes > Peronosporales > Peronosporaceae > Phytophthora > Phytophthora hibernalis. The sequence continues at coordinate 98,366 of JAAKBF010000302.1, read as the reverse complement.
GTTCCACCGAGTTCCAATACAAATACCAAGTGCCCTGGAGTCGTTATGGATCTCTCCCACCCTTCAGCCGAGTTCGGCGACTCATCAGCCGAGTTCAGCGACTCATCAGCCGAGGTTCAGCGACACTTGGGCTCGATCAACGCCTCTCCAACGCAGCCGTCGGGTTCCACCGAGTTCCAATACAAATACCACGTGCCCTGGAGTCGTTATGGATCTCTCCCACCCTTCAGCCGAGTTCGGCGACTCATCAGCCGAGTTCAGCGACTCATCAGCCGAGGTTCAGCGACACTTGGGCTCGATCAACGCCTCTCCAACGCAGCCGTCGGGTTCCACCGAGTTCCAATACAAATACCAAGTGCCCTGGAGTCGTTATGGATCTCTCCCACCCTTCAGCCGAGTTCGGCGACTCATCAGCCGAGTTCAGCGACTCATCAGCCGAGGTTCAGCGACACTTGGGCTCGATCAACGCCTCTCCAACGCAGCCGTCGGGTTCCACCGAGTTCCAATACAAATACCAAGTGCCCTGGAGTCGTTATGGATCTCTCCCACCCATCAGCCGAGTTCAGCGACTCATCAGCCGAGGTTCAGCGACACTTGGGCTCGATCAACGCCTCTCCAACGCAGCCGTCGGGTTCCACCGAGTTCCAATACAAATACAAGTGCCCTGGAGTCGTTATGGATCTCTCCCACCCTTCAGCCGAGTTCGGCGACTCATCAGCCGAGTTCAGCGACTCATCAGCCGAGGTTCAGCGACACTTGGGCTCGATCAACGCCTCTCCAACGCAGCCGTCGGGTTCCACCGAGTTCCAATACAAATACCAAGTGCCCTGGAGTCGTTATGGATCTCTCCCACCCTTCAGCCGAGTTCGGCGACTCATCAGCCGAGTTCAGCGACTCATCAGCCGAGGTTCAGCGACACTTGGGCTCGATCAACGCCTCTCCAACGCAGCCGTCGGGTTCCACCGAGTTCCAATACAAATACCAAGTGCCCTGGAGTCGTTATGGATCTCTCCCACCCTTCAGCCGAGTTCGGCGACTCATCAGCCGAGTTCAGCGACTCATCAGCCGAGGTTCAGCGACACTTGGGCTCGATCAACGCCTCTCCAACGCAGCCGTCGGGTTCCACCGAGTTCCAATACAAATACCAAGTGCCCTGGAGTCGTTATGGATCTCTCCCACCCTTCAGCCGAGTTCGGCGACTCATCAGCCGAGTTCAGCGACTCATCAGCCGAGGTTCAGCGACACTTGGGCTCGATCAACGCCTCTCCAACGCAGCCGTCGGGTTCCACCGAGTTCCAATACAAATACCACGTGCCCTGGAGTCGTTATGGATCTCTCCCACCCTTCAGCCGAGTTCGGCGACTCATCAGCCGAGTTCAGCGACTCATCAGCCGAGGTTCAGCGACACTTGGGCTCGATCAACGCCTCTCCAACGCAGCCGTCGGGTTCCACCGAGTTCCAATACAAATACCAAGTGCCCTGGAGTCGTTATGGATCTCTCCCACCCTTCAGCCGAGTTCGGCGACTCATCAGCCGAGTTCAGCGACTCATCAGCCGAGGTTCAGCGACACTTGGGCTCGATCAACGCCTCTCCAACGCAGCCGTCGGGTTCCACCGAGTTCCAATACAAATACCAAGTGCCCTGGAGTCGTTATGGATCTCTCCCACCCTTCAGCCGAGTTCGGCGACTCATCAGCCGAGTTCAGCGACTCATCAGCCGAGGTTCAGCGACACTTGGGCTCGATCAACGCCTCTCCAACGCAGCCGTCGGGTTCCACCGAGTTCCAATACAAATACCAAGTGCCCTGGAGTCGTTATGGATCTCTCCCACCCTTCAGCCGAGTTCGGCGACTCATCAGCCGAGTTCAGCGACTCATCAGCCGAGGTTCAGCGACACTTGGGCTCGATCAACGCCTCTCCAACGCAGCCGTCGGGTTCCACCGAGTTCCAATACAAATACCAAGTGCCCTGGAGTCGTTATGGATCTCTCCCACCCTTCAGCCGAGTTCGGCGACTCATCAGCCGAGTTCAGCGACTCATCAGCCGAGGTTCAGCGACACTTGGGCTCGATCAACGCCTCTCCAACGCAGCCGTCGGGTTCCACCGAGTTCCAATACAAATACCAAGTGCCCTGGAGTCGTTATGGATCTCTCCCACCCTTCAGCCGAGTTCGGCGACTCATCAGCCGAGTTCAGCGACTCATCAGCCGAGGTTCAGCGACACTTGGGCTCGATCAACGCCTCTCCAACGCAGCCGTCGGGTTCCACCGAGTTCCAATACAAATACCAAGTGCCCTGGAGTCGTTATGGATCTCTCCCACCCTTCAGCCGAGTTCGGCGACTCATCAGCCGAGTTCAGCGACTCATCAGCCGAGGTTCAGCGACACTTGGGCTCGATCAACGCCTCTCCAACGCAGCCGTCGGGTTCCACCGAGTTCCAATACAAATACCACGTGCCCTGGAGTCGTTATGGATCTCTCCCACCCTTCAGCCGAGTTCGGCGACTCATCAGCCGAGTTCAGCGACTCATCAGCCGAGGTTCAGCGACACTTGGGCTCGATCAACGCCTCTCCAACGCAGCCGTCGGGTTCCACCGAGTTCCAATACAAATACCAAGTGCCCTGGAGTCGTTATGGATCTCTCCCACCCTTCAGCCGAGTTCGGCGACTCATCAGCCGAGTTCAGCGACTCATCAGCCGAGGTTCAGCGACACTTGGGCTCGATCAACGCCTCTCCAACGCAGCCGTCGGGTTCCACCGAGTTCCAATACAAATACCACGTGCCCTGGAGTCGTTATGGATCTCTCCCACCCTTCAGCCGAGTTCGGCGACTCATCAGCCGAGTTCAGCGACTCATCAGCCGAGGTTCAGCGACACTTGGGCTCGATCAACGCCTCTCCAACGCAGCCGTCGGGTTCCACCGAGTTCCAATACAAATACCAAGTGCCCTGGAGTCGTTATGGATCTCTCCCACCCTTCAGCCGAGTTCGGCGACTCATCAGCCGAGTTCAGCGACTCATCAGCCGAGGTTCAGCGACACTTGGGCTCGATCAACGCCTCTCCAACGCAGCCGTCGGGTTCCACCGAGTTCCAATACAAATACCAAGTGCCCTGGAGTCGTTATGGATCTCTCCCACCCTTCAGCCGAGTTCGGCGACTCATCAGCCGAGTTCAGCGACTCATCAGCCGAGGTTCAGCGACACTTGGGCTCGATCAACGCCTCTCCAACGCAGCCGTCGGGTTCCACCGAGTTCCAATACAAATACCACGTGCCCTGGAGTCGTTATGGATCTCTCCCACCCTTCAGCCGAGTTCGGCGACTCATCAGCCGAGTTCAGCGACTCATCAGCCGAGGTTCAGCGACACTTGGGCTCGATCAACGCCTCTCCAACGCAGCCGTCGGGTTCCACCGAGTTCCAATACAAATACCAAGTGCCCTGGAGTCGTTATGGATCTCTCCCACCCTTCAGCCGAGTTCGGCGACTCATCAGCCGAGTTCAGCGACTCATCAGCCGAGGTTCAGCGACACTTGGGCTCGATCAACGCCTCTCCAACGCAGCCGTCGGGTTCCACCGAGTTCCAATACAAATACCAAGTGCCCTGGAGTCGTTATGGATCTCTCCCACCCTTCAGCCGAGTTCGGCGACTCATCAGCCGAGTTCAGCGACTCATCAGCCGAGGTTCAGCGACACTTGGGCTCGATCAACGCCTCTCCAACGCAGCCGTCGGGTTCCACCGAGTTCCAATACAAATACAAGTGCCCTGGAGTCGTTATGGATCTCTCCCACCCTTCAGCCGAGTTCGGCGACTCATCAGCCGAGTTCAGCGACTCATCAGCCGAGGTTCAGCGACACTTGGGCTCGATCAACGCCTCTCCAACGCAGCCGTCGGGTTCCACCGAGTTCCAATACAAATACAACGTGCCCTGGAGTCGTTATGGATCTCTCCCACCCTTCAGCCGAGTTCGGCGACTCATCAGCCGAGTTCAGCGACTCATCAGCCGAGGTTCAGCGACACTTGGGCTCGATCAACGCCTCTCCAACGCAGCCGTCGGGTTCCACCGAGTTCCAATACAAATACCACGTGCCCTGGAGTCGTTATGGATCTCTCCCACCCTTCAGCCGAGTTCGGCGACTCATCAGCCGAGTTCAGCGACTCATCAGCCGAGGTTCAGCGACACTTGGGCTCGATCAACGCCTCTCCAACGCAGCCGTCGGGTTCCACCGAGTTCCAATACAAATACCACGTGCCCTGGAGTCGTTATGGATCTCTCCCACCCTTCAGCCGAGTTCGGCGACTCATCAGCCGAGTTCAGCGACTCATCAGCCGAGGTTCAGCGACACTTGGGCTCGATCAACGCCTCTCCAACGCAGCCGTCGGGTTCCACCGAGTTCCAATACAAATACCAAGTGCCCTGGAGTCGTTATGGATCTCTCCCACCCTTCAGCCGAGTTCGGCGACTCATCAGCCGAGTTCAGCGACTCATCAGCCGAGGTTCAGCGACACTTGGGCTCGATCAACGCCTCTCCAACGCAGCCGTCGGGTTCCACCGAGTTCCAATACAAATACCAAGTGCCCTGGAGTCGTTATGGATCTCTCCCACCCTTCAGCCGAGTTCGGCGACTCATCAGCCGAGTTCAGCGACTCATCAGCCGAGGTTCGACACTTGGGCTCGATCAACGCCTCTCCAACGCAGCCGTCGGGTTCCACCGAGTTCCAATACAAATACCACGTGCCCTGGAGTCGTTATGGATCTCTCCCACCCTTCAGCCGAGTTCGGCGACTCATCAGCCGAGTTCAGCGACTCATCAGCCGAGGTTCAGCGACACTTGGGCTCGATCAACGCCTCTCCAACGCAGCCGTCGGGTTCCACCGAGTTCCAATACAAATACAACGTGCCCTGGAGTCGTTATGGATCTCTCCCACCCTTCAGCCGAGTTCGGCGACTCATCAGCCGAGTTCAGCGACTCATCAGCCGAGGTTCAGCGACACTTGGGCTCGATCAACGCCTCTCCAACGCAGCCGTCGGGTTCCACCGAGTTCCAATACAAATACCACGTGCCCTGGAGTCGTTATGGATCTCTCCCACCCTTCAGCCGAGTTCGGCGACTCATCAGCCGAGTTCAGCGACTCATCAGCCGAGGTTCAGCGACACTTGGGCTCGATCAACGCCTCTCCAACGCAGCCGTCGGGTTCCACCGAGTTCCAATACAAATACCAAGTGCCCTGGAGTCGTTATGGATCTCTCCCACCCTTCAGCCGAGTTCGGCGACTCATCAGCCGAGTTCAGCGACTCATCAGCCGAGGTTCAGCGACACTTGGGCTCGATCAACGCCTCTCCAACGCAGCCGTCGGGTTCCACCGAGTTCCAATACAAATACAACGTGCCCTGGAGTCGTTATGGATCTCTCCCACCCTTCAGCCGAGTTCGGCGACTCATCAGCCGAGTTCAGCGACTCATCAGCCGAGGTTCAGCGACACTTGGGCTCGATCAACGCCTCTCCAACGCAGCCGTCGGGTTCCACCGAGTTCCAACACAAATACCACGTGCCCTGGAGTCGTTATGGATCTCTCCCACCCTTCAGCCGAGTTCGGCGACTCATCAGCCGAGTTCAGCGACTCATCAGCCGAGGTTCAGCGACACTTGGGCTCGATCAACGCCTCTCCAACGCAGCCGTCGGGTTCCACCGAGTTCCAATACAAATACCAAGTGCCCTGGAGTCGTTATGGATCTCTCCCACCCTTCAGCCGAGTTCGGCGACTCATCAGCCGAGGTTCAGCGACACTTGGGCTCGATCAACGCCTCTCCAACGCAGCCGTCGGGTTCCACCGAGTTCCAACACAAATACCACGTGCCCTGGAGTCGTTATGGATCTCTCCCACCCTTCAGCCGAGTTCGGCGACTCATCAGCCGAGTTCAGCGACTCATCAGCCGAGGTTCAGCGACACTTGGGCTCGATCAACGCCTCTCCAACGCAGCCGTCGGGTTCCACCGAGTTCCAATACAAATACAACGTGCCCTGGAGTCGTTATGGATCTCTCCCACCCTTCAGCCGAGTTCGGCGACTCATCAGCCGAGTTCAGCGACTCATCAGCCGAGGTTCAGCGACACTTGGGCTCGATCAACGCCTCTCCAACGCAGCCGTCGGGTTCCACCGAGTTCCAACACAAATACCACGTGCCCTGGAGTCGTTATGGATCTCTCCCACCCTTCAGCCGAGTTCGGCGACTCATCAGCCGAGTTCAGCGACTCATCAGCCGAGGTTCAGCGACACTTGGGCTCGATCAACGCCTCTCCAACGCAGCCGTCGGGTTCCACCGAGTTCCAATACAAATACCAAGTGCCCTGGAGTCGTTATGGATCTCCCACCCTTCAGCCGAGTTCGGCGACTCATCAGCCGAGTTCAGCGACTCATCAGCCGAGGTTCAGCGACACTTGGGCTCGATCAACGCCTCTCCAACGCAGCCGTCGGGTTCCACCGAGTTCCAATACAAATACAACGTGCCCTGGAGTCGTTATGGATCTCTCCCACCCTTCAGCCGAGTTCGGTGACTCATCAGCCGAGTTCAGCGACTCATCAGCCGAGGTTCAGCGACACTTGGGCTCGATCAACGCCTCTCCAACGCAGCCGTCGGGTTCCACCGAGTTCCAATACAAATACCACGTGCCCTGGAGTCGTTATGGATCTCTCCCACCCTTCAGCCGAGTTCGGCGACTCATCAGCCGAGTTCAGCGACTCATCAGCCGAGGTTCAGCGACACTTGGGCTCGATCAACGCCTCTCCAACGCAGCCGTCGGGTTCCACCGAGTTCCAATACAAATACCAAGTGCCCTGGAGTCGTTATGGATCTCTCCCACCCTTCAGCCGAGTTCGGCGACTCATCAGCCGAGTTCAGCGACTCATCAGCCGAGGTTCAGCGACACTTGGGCTCGATCAACGCCTCTCCAACGCAGCCGTCGGGTTCCACCGAGTTCCAACACAAATACCACGTGCCCTGGAGTCGTTATGGATCTCTCCCACCCTTCAGCCGAGTTCGGCGACTCATCAGCCGAGTTCAGCGACTCATCAGCCGAGGTTCAGCGACACTTGGGCTCGATCAACGCCTCTCCAACGCAGCCGTCGGGTTCCACCGAGTTCCAACACAAATACCACGTGCCCTGGAGTCGTTATGGATCTCTCCCACCCTTCAGCCGAGTTCGGCGACTCATCAGCCGAGTTCAGCGACTCATCAGCCGAGGTTCAGCGACACTTGGGCTCGATCAACGCCTCTCCAACGCAGCCGTCGGGTTCCACCGAGTTCCAATACAAATACCACGTGCCCTGGAGTCGTTATGGATCTCTCCCACCCTTCAGCCGAGTTCGGCGACTCATCAGCCGAGTTCAGCGACTCATCAGCCGAGGTTCAGCGACACTTGGGCTCGATCAACGCCTCTCCAACGCAGCCGTCGGGTTCCACCGAGTTCCAACACAAATACCACGTGCCCTGGAGTCGTTATGGATCTCTCCCACCCTTCAGCCGAGTTCGGCGACTCATCAGCCGAGTTCAGCGACTCATCAGCCGAGGTTCAGCGACACTTGGGCTCGATCAACGCCTCTCCAACGCAGCCGTCGGGTTCCACCGAGTTCCAATACAAATACAACGTGCCCTGGAGTCGTTATGGATCTCTCCCACCCTTCAGCCGAGTTCGGCGACTCATCAGCCGAGTTCAGCGACTCATCAGCCGAGGTTCAGCGACACTTGGGCTCGATCAACGCCTCTCCAACGCAGCCGTCGGGTTCCACCGAGTTCCAATACAAATACAACGTGCCCTGGAGTCGTTATGGATCTCTCCCACCCTTCAGCCGAGTTCGGCGACTCATCAGCCGAGTTCAGCGACTCATCAGCCGAGGTTCAGCGACACTTGGGCTCGATCAACGCCTCTCCAACGCAGCCGTCGGGTTCCACCGAGTTCCAACACAAATACCACGTGCCCTGGAGTCGTTATGGATCTCCCCCACCCTTCAGCCGAGTTCGGCGACTCATCAGCCGAGTTCAGCGACTCATCAGCCGAGGTTCAGCGACACTTGAGCTCGATCAACGCCTCTCCAACGCAGCCGTCGGGTTCCACCGAGTTCCAACACAAATACCACGTGCCCTGGAGTCGTTATGGATCTCTCCCACCCTTCAGCCGAGTTCGGCGACTCATCAGCCGAGTTCAGCGACTCATCAGCCGAGGTTCAGCGACACTTGGGCTCGATCAACGCCTCTCCAACTCAGCCGTCGGGTTCCACCGAGTTCCAATACAAATACCAAGTGCCCTGGAGTCGTTATGGATCTCTCCCACCCTTCAGCCGAGTTCGGCGACTCATCAGCCGAGTTCAGCGACTCATCAGCCGAGGTTCAGCGACACTTGGGCTCGATCAACGCCTCTCCAACGCAGCCGTCGGGTTCCACCGAGTTCCAACACAAATACCACGTGCCCTGGAGTCGTTATGGATCTCTCCCACCCTTCAGCCGAGTTCGGCGACTCATCAGCCGAGTTCAGCGACTCATCAGCCGAGGTTCAGCGACACTTGAGCTCGATCAACGCCTCTCCAACGCAGCCGTCGGGTTCCACCGAGTTCCAACACAAATACCACGTGCCCTGGAGTCGTTATGGATCTCTCCCACCCTTCAGCCGAGTTCGGCGACTCATCAGCCGAGTTCAGCGACTCATCAGCCGAGGTTCAGCGACACTTGGGCTCGATCAACGCCTCTCCAACGCAGCCGTCGGGTTCCACCGAGTTCCAATACAAATACCAAGTGCCCTGGAGTCGTTATGGATCTCTCCCACCCTTCAGCCGAGTTCGGCGACTCATCAGCCGAGTTCAGCGACTCATCAGCCGAGGTTCAGCGACACTTGGGCTCGATCAACGCCTCTCCAACTCAGCCGTCGGGTTCCACCGAGTTCCAACACAAATACCACGTGCCCTGGAGTCGTTATGGATCTCTCCCACCCTTCAGCCGAGTTCGGCGACTCATCAGCCGAGTTCAACGACTCATCAGCCGAGGTTCAGCGACACTTGGGCTCGATCAACGCCTCTCCAACGCAGCCGTCGGGTTCCACCGAGTTCCAATACAAATACAACGTGCCCTGGAGTCGTTATGGATCTCTCCCACCCTTCAGCCGAGTTCGGCGACTCATCAGCCGAGTTCAGCGACTCATCAGCCGAGGTTCAGCGACACTTGAGCTCGATCAACGCCTCTCCAACGCAGCCGTCGGGTTCCACCGAGTTCCAACACAAATACCACGTGCCCTGGAGTCGTTATGGATCTCTCCCACCCATCAGCCGAGTTCGGCGACTCATCAGCCGAGTTCAGCGACTCATCAGCCGAGGTTCAGCGACACTTGAGCTCGATCAACGCCTCTCCAACGCAGCCGTCGGGTTCCACCGAGTTCCAACACAAATACCACGTGCCCTGGAGTCGTTATGGATCTCTCCCACCCATCAGCCGAGTTCGGCGACTCATCAGCCGAGTTCAGCGACTCATCAGCCGAGGTTCAGCGACACTTGGGCTCGATCAACGCCTCTCCAACTCAGCCGTCAGGTTCCACCGAGTTCCAATACAAATACCAAGTGCCCTGGAGTCGTTATGGATCTCTCCCACCCTTCAGCCGAGTTCGGCAACTCATCAGCCGAGTTCAGCGACTCATCAGCCGAGGTTCAGCGACACTTGGGCTCGATCAACGCCTCTCCAACTCAGCCGTCGGGTTCCACCGAGTTCCAACACAAATACCACGTGCCCTGGAGTCGTTATGGATCTCTCCCACCCTTCAGCCGAGTTCGGCGACTCATCAGCCGAGTTCAGCGACTCATCAGCCGAGGTTCAGCGACTCATCAGCCGAGATTCAGCGACACTTGAGCTCGATCAACGCCTCTCCAACGCAGCCGTCGGGTTCCACCGAGTTCCCATACAAATACCAAGTGCCCTGGAGTCGTTATGGATCTCTCCCACCCATCAGCCGAGTTCAGCGACTCATCAGCCGAGGTTCAGCGACACTTGAGCTCGATCAACGCCTCTCCAACGCAGCCGTCGGGTTCCACCGAGTTCCAACACAAATACCAAGTGCCCTGGAGTCGTTATGGATCTCTCCCACCCATCAGCCGAGTTCGGCGACTCATCAGCCGAGTTCAGCGACTCATCAGCCGAGGTTCAGCTACACTTGAGCTCGATCAACGCCTCTCCAACTCAGCCGTCGGGTTCCACCGAGTTCCAACACAAATACCACGTGCCCTGGAGTCGTTATGGATCTCTCCCACCCTTCAGCCGAGTTCGGCAACTCATCAGCCGAGTTCAGCGACTCATCAGCCGAGGTTCAGCAACACACTTGAGCTCGATCAACGCCTCTCCAACGCAGCCGTCGGGTTCCACCGAGTTCCAACACAAATACCAAGTGCCCTGGAGTCGTTATGGATCTCTCCCACCCATCAGCCGAGTTCGGCGACTCATCAGCCGAGTTCAGCGACTCATCAGCCGAGGTTCAGCTACACTTGAGCTCGATCAACGCCTCTCCAACTCAGCCGTCGGGTTCCACCGAGTTCCAACACAAATACCACGTGCCCTGGAGTCGTTATGGATCTCTCCCACCCATCAGCCGAGTTCGGCGACTCATCAGCCGAGTTCAGCGACTCATCAGCCGAGGTTCAGCGACTCATCAGCCGAGGTTCAGCGACACTTGGGCTCGATCAACGCCTCTCCAACGCGGCCGTCGGGTTCCACCGAGTTCCCATACAAATACCAAGTGCCCTGGAGTCGTTATGGATCTCTCCCACCCTTCAGCCGAGTTCGGCGACTCATCAGCCGAGTTCAGCGACTCATCAGCCGAGGTTCAGCGACACTTGGGCTCGACCAACGCCTCTCCAACTCAGCCGTCGGGTTCCACCGAGTTCCAATACAAATACAACGTGCCCTGGAGTCGTTATGGATCTCTCCCACCCTTCAGCCGAGTTCGGCGACTCATCAGCCGAGTTCAGCGACTCATCAGCCGAGGTTCAGCGACACTTGAGCTTGATCAACGCCTCTCCAACGCAGCCGTCGGGTTCCACCGAGTTCCAACACAAATACCAAGTGCCCTGGTCGTTATGGATCTCTCCCACCCTTCAGCCGAGTTCGGCGACTCATCAGCCGAGTTCAGCGACTCATCAGCCGAGGTTCAGCGACACTTGGGCTCGATCAACGCCTCTCTGAGCGATCCAGACAAGATCGCGCTATCAATACATGCAACATGCCACCGCCACACGACCTGGTTTCGATGCTGCAGCACGTGCGGTCAGTCAGTCGAATTGGCTAATGGCTATGTACCCTGTGCATCGGCTCTTGCCTATCCTCGCGATGGGGCTCCGTGAATCAAAATCCAATCGCCGTCTATAACCACCACTCCTGACTGTTGTCTAATCGTAGCGTCTACCGTGTGGAAAACTTTGATTTAGCCCATAGTAAAATACCTGTGACAAGTACAGTGCTTCACGAAAAGGAGCAGAATGCCCCCTTCGTGCACAACGTACCTTGTTTTGATATGAGAAATCAAATGATATGTATTATCTACGCAAATGCTTCACTACCGTGATTTATGAAAGGGGACAGAATGCGTCCTTTGATGACTTATCGTCTTGATTTGTAAAGTGTAGTTTACCGAAGCCAAAACGACGCGTTCATGAAAGGGTTAATTGTACGTACAGTCGTACGAAGATGTGGGCGAGAAACCAAGGTAGTCCGATTATTTCTTGATTTTACACGTATTTGTATTGGCAGTTGGCCTATCTTCGCGTGAGATATTTGCGTCCGCGTCATTTCCAAGGCAAGCACGTAAACAGTCAAATCACATCCACACAAACATTGAGACAGTTTTCAAAATGGGCCTGTGTGGGCGAGAAACTGTTGCTGTGTGCGCCGTGTATGTGAGCGGTGACGTCATGCCCGCGCACAGTGGTGACATGATGTGCACGGGCACATGCAGCGATGACGCAATGCATGCGGCCCAGGTGCAGCGGTGACGCAATGCACCCGAGCTGACGCAATGGCGTTGTGAGGGGCAGTTGAGAACACGTGGGTGAATCGGTTTGGTCAATATTCCGATTCGCTGCTGGAGCTCACAAGGTCAGGAGAAGCAGGCTAAAAATACAATAGATCTCACTTCGGCATGTGCCTCCAACTACCCACGTCCAAAACAACATGTTAACAGACGTAAGACGCTCACGACCAAGGTACACCACCATCATGATCACCACGTACGCCAAGAAGGCCGAAGTCATCCTAGGAAGCGACAACTACTTCCACTGGGAGTTCGCCATGAGGATGACGCTGGCAAGGAAGGGGATACTGGCGCACATGCAAGTTGTGAAGGACCCGGCGGAGATCACGGAGGCGTGGTTGCTGAAGGCGCTCGGGCTGATCGCTCAAGGCGTAGCGGTGGAGCACCACACCAAGATCCGGTCGACGACGTCGGCCATCATGGCCTGGAACACGTTGCGTGACTTCTACAACCAAACCACCATGCACAATCGGGTGACGATGACCCGCCGCCTCCACGAGTTCAAGATGAAGGACGGCGTGACCATGACCAAGCACCTGGACAACTTCGACGAGCTCATTGTGGGTTTGCAGTCGCTCGGGGAACCGCTGGACGACGCTCGCCAGCTCGTCATCCAGCTGATCAGCCTGCCGACGGAGTACGAGTTGATCTGCTCGATCGTAGAGAACTTGAAGGACACCACGTCGATCGAGGTGAAGAAGAAGTTACTCAAGGAGTGCGAGCGCCTTGGCAAGAAGGAAGGCGCGGAGCGCGCGCTGAAGGCTACGTCGAACGGCAGCAAGTTCAAGGGCTCGAAGACCTTCAAGGGCGGCAAGAGTAGTAAGGGCTACGGCGCCAGGAAGCACGGTGGCTTCAAGGCCAAGTGCTTTAACTGCGGCCAGATGGACCACACGAAGCGAGACTGCCCGGACCCGTACGCGGAAAACGACGACGACGCGGTCTTCGCCGTTGGGAATAGGCTTGGCTGATCGACAGCTGTGCGACGGCGCACATGACGCCTCGCCGCAACGACTTGTTTGTGTACAAGAATCTCGACTCGAACATCGAGGTGACCATCGCGGACGGCAAGAAGATCCACGTGGTGAGAACGGGATCGGTCCGCCTGACGGACATCGACGGGAAGTTCGATGGTCGATGTGCTCCACATCCTAGGATGGGACCGGCAGTTGCTGTCCGCCAGCAGGCTGGCGGAGCGCGGCATGAGCGTGGAGTTTCAGCAGAAGTCATGCACGATTTGGAACAAGACCAAGGTGATCGCGCTGGGCAAGAAGGTCGGCAAGGCCTACGTGCTCGACTGCGAGAAGTACATGGCGCACTACGTGGAGTACGCCGGAATAGACACTGAGTGGGAGCTGTGGCACGCACCTGAACAAGGATTCGCTGGCGATGACGCAGCGCGCCAGCCCATAATAGACATGACGTCGATGACGCTGTGCGGGGGCGGCATGAAGGGCAAGCAGACGGTCGCGCACATCCCGTCTCGATAGATGTCGAAGACGACGAAGGTGTTGCAGCTGGTGCACACGGATGCCATAGGGCCCATGAAGACGAAGTCGAAGGGCGGGGCCCGGTACGTGCTCACGTTTGTCGATGACTACTCTAAGTACGTGGTAGCGTACTTCATCATCAAGAAGAGCGAGGTGCCCGTCAAGTTCAAGACGTTCATGAACTTGTACGAGAACCAGTGGGATGAGCGCATCAAGTGCCTGCGCTCGGACAACGGCACGGAGTTCGTTAATAAGGAGATGGACAGGTTGAGCGCGTTGAATGGGATTGTTCACCAGAAGACCGTGCCTTAGAGCCCTCAGCAGAACGGCGTGGTGGAGCGTGTGGAGAAGCGGACCGTCAGAGGGCGGCACAACGTTGTATGCCGACGTAAAGCGGAGTGCCGATTGATGGATGTCGACACGGAGCGACGGGAAACGGAATTTTCTGCATGAAAGACGGAGTCGGATCAGACAGCAGTCCTGCCCCGTTTACGTACAACCGTGGGACAAGGTCTGCGACATGAGGAACCTCGATCGAGGGCAATGTTTACGCCCCGATCTACAACCCCGACCGACGGACCCCGATCTGGCAACTCGACGGACCCCGATCTAGCAACTTAGAAAACCCAGATCAAGCAACTCGGAAGACCCCGATCGAGCAACTCGACTGACCCCGATGTGGCAACTCGGTCACGTGATCAGGGTAAATCAGGACAACGATGATGGGTAAAGTGATAGGAAGAAAGCCAGAAAGCCAGAGAGCCAACGAGTGGCGAGGAAGGCACTGATAGGATAGGACAACATAAGGCTCAGTCTCGAATTCTCTTTGTGATACGCAAGTGGATTTCCTTCGTTCCAAGAGCCAGCAGCCTCGACCGTGAAGAGCCCCAAGATAAACTGGCCCCGTCGTTCGCTGCTGGATCGGTGTATTCACCCCCAACAATAGGAGGGACACGTTAAACGATACCGTCCAGGCGTTGCTGATAACCCGACGCCGAAGACGAAGAACGCACTGGTCCGATAACGCCGTGCACAACCGAGGAAACGCCGGCCCGATAACGCCGCACGCCCAAGGACAAGGAGGAGAGGATGCCGTCACGTACGAGTGAGACGTCAGAGCAAGAGCGACACAGAGCGAGGTGATTCCGCGCTGCGCCTGAGAAGCACGCTTCAAGGTTCCTAACCAACTTGGATCACACCCCCACCCAGAGATACGCTACTCAAACAACCGGGAATTTGCCAGACGTTAACGCGTAGGGTTTGTGCGAAGACGACTTTGCAGATTTATGCTAAGGCGCTACTCCACAATCGCATGAACCGCACGATCATGGAGAAGGCGCGGAGCATGTTGTACTACAAGGGAATCTCAACGTTGTGGTGGACCAAGGCGGTCAGTACGTCGGTGTATCTGATCAATCGGTCAACGACCAGTACGCCCTCGAGAATGACGCCATATGAGTTGGCGTTCAAGGACAAGCCGCGGCTGGACCACTTACGCGTGTTCGGCTCGGTCGGGTACGCCCACGTCAACAAGGCAAAGCGTACTAAGTTGGATCCGAAGAGCTTCAAGTGCATGTTCTTGGGCTACGCCGAGAACTCAAAGGGCTACCGCGTGTACAACTTGGAGTCGAGCAATGTGAAGGTGACCAGGTCGATGATGCTGGACGAACGCGAAATGAACGGCATCTACGACTCGGCTCCCACGGAAAGCACAACGGCCATACACGCGACGGAGGACATCAACGAAGTTGTGCAACATGAACAAGAACAGCAGCCTGATGCTGAGGAGCCGATGGGATCGGTGGGGAAAATCATGATGAAGACACGGAGATGCCTAAAGCCGAGCCGAATGAGTCGACGCTGCGTGAGTTGGCAACATACCGAAGAACGCCAGGGGCAGCCTTCAGTGACAACCTTGTATTCCACCCGGAGCCCGAACGAATCCGACGCCCACGTGACCTGGTACTTGCTCTTGGAGAAGCTGAAGATGAGCACAAGGCGAACGACGAGGACGACCCGGACAACGACGACCACTTCTGGCCGCCATCGCCTAAGAGGCCTCGAGTGGACGAAGACGGTCTTCTCGCCGAAGCTGTACTAGCATATGCCGCTAGTGTGGGAGACACGGACAACGCGCCGACCACGTACCAACAGGCCATGAAGAGCAACGAAGCATCGGAGTGGATCAAGGCGATGAGCTCCGAGCTGAAGGCGCATGCTGAGAACGGCTCGTGGACACTGGTTCGGCGCACCGCTGGAGCCCGACCAATTGGGTGTCGGTGAGTGTTCGCTAAGAAGCGGAACGAGCACGGCCGAGTAGGGCGGTACAAGGCCCGACTGGTGGCGAAGGGCTTCAAGCAGAAGTTCGGCGTGGACTTCTTTGAGACCTACTCGCCCGTCGCCAATGTGATGTAGTAATTTCGAGATTTGGCCCGCACTTAGTCCGGTACGCGTAAAGGGGACTCCGCCGAGTCTTTAGACATGTGGAGTGTTGTACAAGCTCGGTGGGCCAGAAGTTAAGTCTCAGCACTGGTGCCTTAGGGTACGAGCTCGGCTGCCCCGCACCAACTCATCAAACAGCGTCTTAGGAACAGTGGGCAACCGTACGGACCCAACGGAAGGTCACGCATAACCCAGATATCGTCATTTAGCTATCGGTCGACCCCGGAAGCCGCCAGTACACTTGGAATGCTGCCGACCAATCGCCATAGATCGAAAAACTCGACTAAAGGGTGGAAGAGATCCATAACGACTCCATCTCACTTGGTATTTGTATTGAAACTCGACGGAACCCGACGGCTGAGTTGGAGAGGCGTTGATCGAGCCCAAGTGTCACTGAACCTCGGCTGATGAGTCGCTGAACTCGGCTGATGAGTTGCCGAACTCGGCTGAAGGGTGGGAGAGATCCATAACGACCAGGGCACTTGGTATTTGTGTTGGAACTCGGTGGAACCCGACGGGCTCAAACTTTTGGAATCAATGCTTTGGTTGAGCCGGTGGATTCGTGTTGATTTCACCGATTAGCGTATAAATGTTGTGTTTAGTATACTAATTATGGGGTCAAGTATCAAGATCTAAGTATGCTAATCCAGAACTTCGAAAATGTATATCTTGTGCAAGACGATTCAATCAAAAATCATTTTCAGGTAGGAACACATATTTTATTTGCTTGTGAAATTACATATCATATGAACTGCGCCTGTTTCCTCGCCAGAACTGAATAGCGTCCGAGATGGAGGCGAGCCATGCAAACGTCGAACGTGGTCGACATCTCAAACCTGGCGGAGCGCGCGAGAGGCAACCTTCACAGGACCGGCAGGGTCACAGGAGCCCAAGCCGGTGGTTGTTGTCGAACCAGTGGTCGTCGCCGACCATGTACCTGTGTACCTGCCTCCATGCAATATGCGATACCCGACCATGATCACGGCGCTCTCTACGGGGCCAGCTTTCATTGAGTCGATGCCGTCGCGCAGACAGCAGCCGGGCAAGATCCCACAAACCGACATGAGGCCATCCCTAACCGCGAGGCCCCCGTCATGAGCGAGCAAGTCGTCGTGGTTACGCTGGAGAACAATGCCAACTATGTGGTTACATGCAGCACGATTGACAATGAGCGACAGCAACGAGAACAGACCCAATCAAGCACGTCCACAGCAAACCCCGGTGTATCAGATTCATATGCGCAAGTAGCGGTGCCTCGAAAGCGCGGAAGACCTAAGGGGTCTAAAACAAGACCAAGAGTTGCGATACGACTACCGAAGAACCAAAACCAAAACGCGGTCGACCAAAGGGGAGCAAGAACAAGCCCCGACGAAGTTTAAACGCTGCAATGAATAATGAGGCAACTTCATCAGCACCTCAAGAAGCTGTTGTAGTTGCATCGTGCTATCAACTACCGTCTGCGCAATCACCTACGACGACTGCATCGGAGGATCCCGCCCTTTCAACGGCAGATACTCCTGCTCATTTACAACTTGTGAACCCAAGCCCAGTCGAGGTGAGTACCAACACCTCCATCCAGAATGCTATTGAAAATGGAAGCCAGATAGTCGCAACAGCCCCACCTGCGCCTAGCCCTCGGCGAAGTTTTTCTGGTCAGTCACCGTCGATAGCAGCGTTATATGTGGACACCTTAGTGGCATTTTCACCTGCTAGAGAAAGTTGGGTTACTTCGAAGAAGTACGTTGGTGTTGGAAACGCGTACATCATTGGAAGCGTGTGCCGCATTGTAAAAGGACTGTACCAGGCGAGATGGCTGGACTCGCAGTTCCAGTCACATGTCGAGAGTCTAACTTTAAGCATGATACAACGAGGAAACACCAGCTACAGCGCCATGCATGGCCAAACAACAGGACCGGGTTGGAGTCGACTTTGTGAAGTTGATCCTGGAGAAATTGTACAAATTGATGGACAAGTCGATGGACTGGAGATATGTATGGACCACCGCCAAGGGTACCAACTACAGTTGCAGAAGTAGAAGCTATCAAAAACTTCCGCTTTGAACCAGCAAGTCGACTGGCAGAACCACTTGATCGTTACTACCATGATGACACGACAACTACAACTCGTCTTTGCCCAGAGTTCCGTCATATCTTCGAGCACTCAGTATCGTCCAGTTTCTTCACGTACATTCCGGTCTCCTTCTGGCAGCAAGTTGTCGGCGAGATGAACACGAACGCTCGCTTGAATGACATGTCGATCGGGACCTCATTCACGCTGCAAGAGATCATGACGTTTTTAGGTATCCTTTTCTACATGAGCCTGGTCAACAAGGGCGAGTACAGTAACTACTGGGGAACGCAAGTGGAGGACTGTATTTTGGGTGGAAACTCGGTGGGTCTAGACAACATCATGACACTGCGCCGATTCAAGCATCTTCGATAAGCATTTACCTTTCAATGTGCACCGCCTGATAGAGAAACCCAGGACAGGCAGCCCGGATTCGACCTCTGCTCAACTTACTGAAGTCAACAGGGTCAAAGTACGTTGAAGTTGATAGGAACGTGGCTTTGGATGAAGCCAGTGTCGCTTGTCGCTCAAAATTTGGCAAGCCCCTGATTGTCTACAACCCGATGAAGCCGGGGGCAAGTACCATTTTCGAATCTATATGATGTGCTACGCTACATCATCGATATCGCTAAACTTCCGACTCCATTGCCAAAGCACATCAACGACCGCCTCGCTCGTGTAACGACACCAGCGACCGCGCAAGCGACAACGGATGAGCTATCTGCATCTTCATTGATTCGACAGTGCGTTCTTGAGGTAGTTCGCCCAGTGTATGGTACATGGCGCGTGGTGAACTCTGACAATTACTACACTTCAGTGCAGCTATTGGAGGCATTGCGAGTGAAAGGACTATATTGTCGAGGAACCGTTCGTAAGTCTAGTGCCCACTTTCCGCGTCATGTGCTCATCGAAAAGAAGGAATGCTCCCGAGGAACATCACGTCAAGCTGTCTCCAGCGCCCACAACATTGTTGCTGCCTCCTGGTTTGACAGCGCAATCGTCAGTGTGATATCAAATCAAATGCAGATGCGTCTACACTGACGACAGTACAGCGTCAGGTTCAAGCGGAGAAACGTACGTTTAGCGCGCCAACCTGTGCCAAAGAGTACAACACCTACATGCAAGGTGTAGATCGTATTGATCAGATTCATGGACGATTTTCCATGGCGGACGGACACTCATTTAGGAAGTGGTACAAGAAGCTCGGGTTGGCGTTAGTTTATGTGGCACGAGCAAATGCGTTCCACACGCACAAGTTAGCTCTCAATGCGAGTGCAGACCGCGATCCTCACCGATACTTCATTGTTCAGCTCATTTCGGAACTCTTCACGGGTAAGTGGAAGGAAGCTCCAAGCGAACGGATCATGCTGTTTACTGAAACCGCACAGGTCAATGCAGCATGTCCTCAACCCCTGTTAGTGCTGTGTGGAGTGTTGGGAGTACTGGCGTGAATGGTGCTACTGGCAGTCCTCAGAAGCGGTGCTCAGCCGTGTCGTCAAAGCAAATATTCAATGAGATGAGCCGCAAGCGCCGTCAATGTGTGATCTGCAGGTGGGAAGAATGCTACGCGACTGAAGTCACGGATTACTGCGTCTTACATGGAGTGAGTCTATGCCAAGTGGTTCATACAGCGCCCCGAAGAGCTTCATGTGCCCTCACGTCGCGTGGATGTGTTGGGACAAGTACCATCGCTACTATCTTCCTCGCAAGCTCTCTCTAACAAAGGGAAAGTGCGCACCAGTTCGGAGTTGTACAAGTTGAAGCAGAGCGGTAATTCAGACAGAAGCAATGCAGCGCCATCACTAAGCGTTTAGACTTCGTACGAATGGGAGGTTCATGTTACGTATCTTGATTTGACATAGCAAAACTGAAGCGCGTTCACTTTGCTTTCAATATGACAAAGGGGTGAGTATGTAACTTGGTTTAACTATGCATATTCAGTGTGCATTTAGCTTAGTTTTACCAAACAAATGCAACTTCAACGCATTTCATGTACTGTAGTAATAGATCCTTACTCATTGTACTTCGACTTGTAAATGTATACAGAGAGAAGGTCAGCTTTCCAGCTGCAGGGAACTTCTACTACCTAATTCAACCCAAAAGAAGAACAGAAGCTGTTGAAACAAATAACTCGGTGACGTGGGCAGAAGTTTCTGCAGCTCAAAGAAAGCGGATGTCTGGCATCTCCTGCAGCTGCTCTTTAACGTGCTCAGTGACGCGGGGTTGAAAGAGCACATTGTTCCAATACACGATAGTTGCTTCTGCAAATGGCAACTCGCTCGCAAGACGAATTTGCTTGACGTCTTTGCATATGAACGGAGCTCTGTCGTGGAACGCCCATGCGTATGAACTGCGATGGATTGCTTGAATGCCAGCACGTTGGACTTGTTCTCATAATTCTATCCCAATAGCGCGAAATACGTTTGTCGCCAACACAACTTGTGCGACAACATTCCCGAGTCCAGAGCCAATTTCCATAAAAATGTCACTGTCGTCAATGCCATCCAGTTCTGCTACCAACTTCGTGACACCAGCAGGCATCACTTCGCCAACATTCTTGTAAGTTGAATTGCCTTGGTATCCTAGAACCAGTTCTCTTGGAACATCAGCAAATACGGTCGTCACAGTCTGCTCGGTGGAAGAAGGTGTGAGAGGCGGCATTTTTAAATCTTGTCTTGGCATCGAGGTCGGTGGATAACGTAGAGACGGTACTGGCGAAATGTTGATCGAGAGCAGCGCGGCCGCATGAAGGCTCGTACTGGAGTGTCTTGGCAACGGGGGGCACACTTCAGCAGGCACAGTTACTGACGCTGACTTATATGTGGTTCTTGGTAAGCGTGGGGCTTCTGCAAGCGCTCGAAGCTGCCGCGTCACGGCTGGCGGCCGCCCTCGTGGCCGTTCCATGGGCGTAAAGAGTTTGTAGGAAAATCAGCCAAAAGCTTACCATGCGTTCGCCTCAGGGATCTCAAACGCTGTTGTAGTGCTGTAGTGTGCCTTGTGTGGCGTAGTTGGTGGGCGACATCCCGCCAGATGATCCTTGTACCCGCGTCCTCGTACATGCGCGCAAGCTGAATGAGCTCTTTATCTTCGCGCCATGCTGCAGCTCTCGAAGTGAGCATCTGTGATAGTTTTTGTATGGGAACGAGTACGCAAAAGGCTTAGTTATAGTATGGCAATCAATAACATCCAGTTGTATGTGACGGAGTACATAGTAAATACGACATCAAAAACGGGGCACGGGAGGGGATTTTGATTGGCAGTTATAAAACCAGGTAAGCTGTCAGCTTGAACTTACGTCAAGTGGGGCATTCTGCCCCCATTGATAGCACTTTTACTCGCAGGTTTTAAAAACAGCATGAAAGGGGCAAAGTTGAGCACGAAAGGGTTAATACATGCACTCCACCCAAAAACCAGTACAGCTTCAAAAATTGCTGAAGTTGTACCAGACCCTACAATTCCGCGACTGCCGCTACGACGAATAGTACAAGCAATAAAACATCATCCTGGAAAATAAGTACCATCATAAACAACTAGTAGGCGAACCGGTCCGTCTGTCGGTCCGTCAGTCCCGTCGCGCTGCCGAGCGATAGCGACGGCGGCTCCGATTCGCAAAAAACAGTAATTAGCCGCCGAAGGCGGGCCCTCATTGGCTGAAAAACGGCCTTCCAAGCAGCCGAGCGCAGCGGCCCTCATTGGCTAAAACTACGGTAAGTTGGTGTGGATTACATTAAATTGATGTGGTGTACATGGAATCGTACTTAGGAGTACGTAGCTTATCGCTCAGCGGAGCTCAGCGAGAGCCCCTCATTGGCTAAAACTTTAGGAACTCGATGTGTGCTACATTAGGTTGATGTGGTGTACATGAAATCGTACATAGCCGAAATAAATGTAAACAAAAGCCAAATGGACCCCTACACCTGCGCAACCTGCAGCGCTCGGGTGGTGCCGCCACCCGTAGACGCCGACGGGCTCGGGCTTCAACTGCGGCGGTGCTCCTGCTGCGAGGCGCTTCTTTCCTGGGATGCGTTTGCTGTGGGAGGTGCTCGGGCGGGTGCCCGTCGCTGCGTTGCGTGCGCGAACGGCCCCGACCGCCACGTGTACTGGCACCGCGCGGAGCCTGCTCCACCCAACGACCGCCAGACCAGCGCCAGCAACGAGCGGAGTTGGTGGTCGCCGCGATGGTCCCGTCACGAGCACCAATTGTGCCGCCTCGCGAGGACCGGGAACGGCGCCGACGCAGGCACCGTCGCCGTATGCAGCCCCGCCGCCGCAAGAAACGCCAGAAGGAATAGACGGTAACGCAATACAGGGTTTCCATTGGCTAAAATATTGGTTTGGGTTATATAGATTACCGAGAGGCGATATGAAAGCTGATAGACGATAGTATAAGAGACGATATGATTGGTGGCGATAGGTAGGCGGTAGATTGACGAAAGTCGACGATAGATAGACGATAGGAGAACGATATGTTGACAATAGCGGCGAGGCGATAGATAGATGTGAGACGATTGTACATGAACGAGAGCCGATAGTAGCATAAACGCTGGGAAGTATGAGAGACGATAGTATGATAGATATGCAGAAATAGACGATAGATAGGGCGATTGAAGGAAATAAACTTGATATGAAAGACGAGATAGTATCATAGACGATAGTATCAGAGACGATAGTATGACTGGCGATAGACGAGAGTATGCGAGTATACGTAGAGACAAGATAGTACGAGGGACGGTAATACGAGAGGCGTTGTATGAGAGACGGTAGTATGAGAGACGATTGTATGGGACACGATTGTATGGAACACAATTGTATGGGAACCGATAGTATGCGAGACTATAGTAAGACAACAGGTATAGGTACGAGAGATGACATGTAGACAAGATATGTAGGTGCAGTCGATAGAATGGTAGACACGATAGGTAGACACGATAGATATGAGATAGATACGATATGTAGATGGGGAAGATAGATAGTGACGACAGGCAGAGACGATGGAAAGTCTATAGTACATTGCGCAGAGAGAAAAAAGGTAAAAAGAGAGGATAAGTAGAGACTGTAGGTAGGTAGACGATAGGTATGGAGAATACTAAGAGAGACACGATAAGTAAACTGGTTCGATAGGTAGAGGACAAGCGTACATGTCAACCAGGAGCGCTCTGTAGGAACGATTAGAGTAACTGTATATGCATAGGAAAAATAACATGTTGACGTATTGGAGACTGGGTAAAAATAAGCCCCGTGGAGCGACGCGAAGGGGGCGGCCCACTTAGCTGGGGCAAACCATTGCCCCACCGCCGCGTAGCGGCGGCAAACGCCTAGTCTACTACAAGTAGTAGGCGAACCGGTCCGTCTGTCGGTCCGTCAGTCCCGTTGCGCTGCCGAGCGATAGCGACGGCGGCTCCGATTCGCAAAAACAGTAATTAGCCGCCGAAGGCGGGCCCTCATTGGCTGAAAAACGGCATTCCAAGCAGCCGAGCGCAGCGAAGGCCCTCATTGGCCGAATTTAATTTTAAATATACTTTCATGTGATTGGCTGTTTTTTATTTTCGATTTACACTTCCCCCATTTTGAATTACGAAACTGCCGACGCGGCTTCGAAGACGAGGTACGCTGCGTGTGTGCATGTTATACAGTAGCTATAGCAACCACCACTCCTCGCACAGATAATCCGAAGCTCCGGGGCTGTTTAGGATATTTAAGTCCCAGCGGGTTATTCCTACTGGGAGGGAGCCGTGCTAAGGGGTTTTGACCCACCGCCCACTCTGAGCGAAAGCACATGGCTCCTGTCTATTGACCACCAACCCGACTGCGAACCGGTTGAGCTGGCTGTACTGGGTTATTTGGTCCATGCGGCCTTGCCATTCTACGCGCAAAAAGGATATCGCACCAAGACCTCAGTACTGCCCGGCGCTCTAACCCAACTATCCGACTGCACCATTTGCAAACGACTACCGCGCCAGGCTGCAAAGCCTGTTGACTGTGGGAAAGTGATCGGGGACAAAAGGCGGGAGCTGGCACCACCGGGCAGTACGCAGATGCCATTCAATCATTTGGTGTCGTTCGATGGGTGTTTTACACCGTTAAAAATGGACCGAATTGTTGGAGATTTAGCTAATTGGGTGTGTGTTGCCTGGAAATTCCAAATTCCTGCGGCGCGTCCCGGGTGTAGCGACCCCTCAACCCTTTGATGTCCGTCCCTATACATAAGTGCATATAAAAAAAACACCACAAAAAAGTAACAACCCCTGTAACCCTGGCCAAAAGGTTGAATTGTCTGTGCTGAACAAGCCAGCGCATTAAACCGACCGCCGCGTTGTCACCAAAGATAGTGACTACAGAATAGAACAACTGAAAGCGCGGTGAGATGTCGGTTCAGCACCAGAGACAGCTTGCAGCACCCGTGTTGTAAGTCGTGCGATAAAGGAAGATACAGAAGAGGTTAAGGTGCAAGAGCAAGTAGAATAGAAACATGGGTCGGACTATATATTGGTTTTGCCGTCGCTACACTTGGGATTCGTTGCGGGAGTTCGGATTTTCGTGCGACGTCGCGTCCATGCAGTTGTTGGAACTCTTGCGGTTCGGTTTGCTGTTGGCGGTGGAGAACATTCTACTGAATTGGTGCCGATACGTTCATCCGGATATCACTACATACACTGCGATGTACTGAGACTTAATGTCTAACGCGTCACGTTAATCTGTTCCGTGTTCGCAGACAGTTATGCCTCGCGTCAAACGAAAGCGCACTCGGGAGGAAATTGAAGAGGCTTCGCGTCACAACGCGGATGTGAACGCGACCCCTGCGGCTCCAGAGGATGCGGTAACTCGGCGTAAACAGAAGCAACGTAAATCGGCCAAGGCTCGCAGCTTGGCCAGTGAGATGGCTGCTCTTACCGTTACCGCGGGACCTCCGGTTGCTGCTGTTTTCACGGCCGCTGTGGTTAGAGATGTGCATATTACCATAGCCGAGCCTACGTCACGATGGTCGCTGAGGAGGAACGACCAACGGTGGAGCAAGAAGGGCAGACTGAAGAGGATGTTCCGGCTGAGCACCGACGGCGGGTAGCACCTGAATACGACGAGGGGCACAGCCTTGCCGCCCTGGCTACAGAAGAGACCGCGCCGCCGTTGCCCCCGTCACCTGCCTACAAACGTGCTCGGAAAGCGGAGGCGGCAAGGATTCGAAGAGCGAACGCTAATGCCTCCCAGAAGGAGCGTGCGCGTGAGGCAAATGCAGACAGGAAAAAATTCGTAGGGCTAACGCGTCTGAGTCGCAGAAGGCCCATACACGAGCGGTCGCCGCGGAGTGACAACGACTAAAGCGAGCACAGATGAGTGATTCCCAACGCGACTCGGTAAGGGACAAAGATCGCGTTCGCCAACAACAGCGTCGTGCAAGACCTGACGCCAGGAATGCCGAGCGTGACCGCCAGTACTCGCATACACGTCGCGAGAACATGACAGAGTTGGAGCGTGGAGAGATTAGGTATTGGACCGTGAACATCACGCTATCTTGCGGCAAAACTTCAGCCATGAGGAGCACATACAGGAGAGAGTCTAGAACCGTGATCGCCGCGCCGCCGTACGCGCGAGCCAGACCGAGGAAGATCGAGAGCAGCATCGAGAACAATCGCGTGTCCGCCGTGCCGCCCCTAAACATCGGAGGGCTCTTATCAACCACGAGGATTTTAGAGCTGTTACGGTTACAGGCAAAAACATCGTCGGATCCCGATTCAAGCTGCCCACTACCACGGTCTGCCCGTATTGCAAGGCTTGGGAGTGGCCCGATGAGTCTGACAACACATGCTGCTTAAAGGGCAAAGTGCAACTCCCTCAGCTTCAACCTGCACCTGCGGGGTTCATCCAGCTGTACGGGGACCCGAGCTACGAACCCTCATCCGAGCGTACAACCAGGCCTTTGCATTCACCTCCATCGGAGCTTCCTCGAGTGACGGAACGTTTGGAAACGTAAATCAGGACATGGACGTCGCGGGAGAGCAAGGCGTTTATACGTATCACATCCAGAGCGCCTCGGGTCGTTGCTACCGTACAAGGATCCACACACAGGCCAGCCGACTGCACCCAAGTTTGCGCAAATCTACATCGTGGATCCGGACATGCAGGCACGTGCGACGCGGCAAAAGGGAATTTTCGCGGATCTGGACACAGATGCGTTGAGGTACATCGAGGATATGATGACCACGCACAACCCTTTCGCGCAGCCATTTCTTACCTTCGGTGAGAAGCTGCGCCGATACCCTCCGGACAGTTCTCAGTTGATGGACGTCGTGTACCGCCTAGTTTTTCGAACTTTGCGCGAGCGACGCACCTGAAAACCAAATCGCCAAGACTATGCTGTATCAAAGCATCCCCAAGGAGTTCGCGTGGATTGACCCGGAGAAAAGATGGAAGCGTCGGACAAGATACCAGGCGGCTATAGGACGTCTGATCCACGTTTCCCCAAGGGACATGGAGTGCTTCTACTTGCGTGCTTTGCTGTGCCAAAAGGTCCGACTTCTCTTGAGGATCTGCGGACAGTCGACAACGTGGTGTGTAATACATTCCACGAGGCAGCCTTGGCAACCGGACTGCTAGATGACGACAGAGAGTGGATTTCCTGCATGACAGAAGCCGTTGCGTTCAAGATGGCGTACCCCCTCCGCCAGGTTTTCGCTACGCTGTTGGTTTATTCACAAGTTTCAACGTGCGTGGACTGTGGGATCAGTTTTACGATGAACTGTAAGCCGACTTTGAGCGTCAGCTCGGCGCACGACACGGGCAGGAGGTCGCCGACAACATCATGTTTCTCACGCTCAAGAGTATTGACGGCCCCCTGAAAATTAACGGTGTGAGCCTCGACGCCTACAACACAAGCCTCCCCAGCTGAGCGATTTCCCGACATTATTGGTCACCTCCGAGGGGAGAACAACCTCATTCGTCGCGAGCTGTAAGGGTACACGTGTTCTGTTCTACAGGATGTTGCGGACCATAACGGTGACCACAACGAGGGACAGCGGGCACTTTACGACCAAGGCGTTGGCGCTGTTGAAACCCCTGAGGTTGGTAAGAAACTGTTCTTCATCGACGGTCCGGGTGGTATGGGAAATCCATGCTGATCAAGCATATCCTCGCCAACGTGCGTCTCTCGGGCAAAATTGCGATCGCGGTCGCGTCCAGCGGCATCGCCTCTTTGCTTCTTATGGGCGGTCGTACGGCACACTCAACATTCAAGATTCCCCTGAAATTGGATGAAAAGTCTACGTGCTCCGTTACCAAGCAGTCCCACCTAAGGGCGTTGATTCAGCGCGCCAGTCTTATCATCTGGGATGAAGCGCCCATGACTCACCGGCACGCTTTGAGGCGGTGGACCGCACCCTTCGTGATGTGATGAACAACGACAACGAACCGTTTGGAGGAAAGGTATTGGTTTTGTCAGGTGACTTCCGTCAGATTCTGCCAGTCGTCATCAAAGGAACACCGGCAGAGACGATCGACGCCTGTCTGAAGTCCTCGCAACTGTGGCCGTACTTCCAACAGGTCCGACTCACGGAGAACATGCGGGTTCGGACAGCCGACAACGACAGTTCAGCTGAAGAAATTGCAGCCTTTGCGGAGTTTCTTCTACAGGTAGGCGAAGGTCGACATGAAGTCAATCCCGCACTTGGAGGGAACTTCATGAAAATCCCGCGCGATATGTTGATCGACAACCCGCCCGCTGACTTCGACGCCGACGCAGAGATTGCTCCGGGTGCTGTACCTATTGGTATGAAACGGATGATTGATACCATGTACGCTGACGTGAACGACCCGACCATCGCCACTGACGAATACTTCGCGAACCGCACCATCTTGACCACAACCAACGCGATGGTTCACCGTATCAATGAGGCAGTCGGGCGACGCTTGGACGGAGAGGCTTGTGAGTATCTGTCGGTCGACTCGGTTCAGGATGACGAGGCGTTTAACTTCTTAGAGACAGAGGTTCTGAACACGATCGACATTAACGGGATACCACCTCACAGATTGGTGTTGAAGAGGGGCCAGCCGATCAAGATGATGAGGAACTTGAACCCGGACCTGGGGCTTTGCAACGGCACGCGCCTTAGAGTGAAGGAATTGAAGCCTCACGTGATACACGCGACCATCATGACTGGCGAGCGTCAAGGCCAGAACGTATTGATTCCAAGGATCCTCTTCGTTAGTGACGGCAACGCTTGCGACTTCCCATTCCACCTGCGCCGCAAACAGTTCCCGGTCCAGCCCGCGTTTGCCATGACAATCAACAAGGCTCAAGGACAAACGGTGCTCAACCTGGGACTTTACTTGGCGACACCATGCTTTTCGCACGGCCAGCTGTATGTGGCGCTCTCCCGGGTCACTGCGAGATCCAAGATCAAGATACTGCTTGAGTATCCAACATGGAGGAAGAGGACGGAGCATGCACCCCGAACATCGTGTACAGGCAGATTTTCAGCACAGCGTAGGGCGGAACACATTAACTGCATATACATAACTTTGATAATAGTTCAATTATTGTCTACATGGTGTAAATTTTCGCCCCGTGGAGCGAAGCGAAGGGGGCGGTCCACTTAGCTGGGACAAACCATTGCCCCACCGCCGCGTAGCGGCGGCAAACGCCTAGTCTAGTACAAGTAGTAGAGGAACCTGTCTGTCCGTCTGTTCGTCACGTCCGTCGCGCTGCCGAGCGATAGCGACGGCGGCTCCGATTCGCAAAAACAGTAATTAGCCGCCGAAGGCGGGCCCTCATTGGCTGAAAAACGGCCTTCCAAGCAGCCGAGCGCAGCGAAGGCTCATTGGCTAAAACTACGGTAAGTTGGTGTGGATTACATTAAATTGATGTGGTGTACATGGAATCGTACTTAGGAGTACGTAGCTTATCAGCCCAGCAAGGGCCCTCATTGGCTAAAATTTAGGAACTTGATGTGTGCTACATTAGGTTGATGTGGTGTACATGAAATCGTACATAGCCGAAGTAAATGTAAACAAAAGCCAAATGGACCCCTTCACCTGCGCAACCTGCAGCGCCCGGGTGGTGCCGCCACCCGTAGACGCCGACGGGCTCGGGCTGCAACTGCGGCGGTGCTCCTGCTGCGAGGCGCTTCTTTCCTGGGATGCGTTTGCGGTGGGAGGTGCCCCGGTCGGGTGTCCGTCGCTGCGTTGCATGTGCGAACGGCGCCGACCGCGGAGCCTGCTCCAACCCAACGACCGCCAGATCAGCGCCAGCAACGAGCAGAGTTGGTGGTCGTCGCGATGGGCCCGTCACGAGCACCAATTGTGCCGCCTCGCGAGGACCGGGAACGGCGCCGACGCAGACACCGTCGTCGTATGCAGCCCCGCCGCCACATGAAACGCCAGAAGGAATAGACGGTAACGCAATACAGGGTTTTCAATGGCTAAAATATTGGTTTGGGTTTACATAGTAGTATATAGATTACCGAGAGACGATATGATACATAAAGCCGATATGAAACCGAGAGACGATATGATTGGTGGCGATAGGTAGGCGGTAGGTTGACGAAAGATGACGATAGGTAGACGATATGTAGACGATATATTGACGATAGTAGACGATTGGTAATAGTGATAGATAGATGGGAGACGTAGACGATAGCATAGATGCGATAGGTAGACGTGGGACGATAGTACCTGTACGAGAGCCGAGTATCAGAGATGATAGGAAGTATGAGAGGCGATAGTATGATAGATACGCAGAAAGAGACGATAGGTATAGCGATTGGAAGAACTATTGAAATGAGAGACGATAGTATCAGATATACGAGTATCGAGATAGTATCAGAGACGATAGTATGACTGGTGATAGACGACAGTATGAGAGACAGTATGTAGAGACGAGATACGATAGCATGAGATGCGTAGTATCAGAGACGACAGTACGTGAGGCGTAGTATAAGATGCGTAGCATGAGAGACTATAAGACGACACGTAGACAAGACAGGTAGGTGCAATCGATAGAAATGTAGACAGGATAGGTAGGCACGATAGATTTACACGATAGATATGAGCTAAACATGATATGTAGATGGGGGAGATATATATAGAGTGACGACAGGTAGAGACGATAAAAAGTCAATAGACACTGCGCAGTGAGAGACAATAGGTAGATAGAGAGGATATGTGTAGACGGTGGGGAAAAAGACCATAGGTAGAAAGGGTAGATATGGAGACACGATAAGTAGACTGGCACGATAGGTAGAGGACAAGCGTACATGTCAACCAGGAGCGCTCTGTAGGAACGATTAGAGTAACTGTATATGCATAGGAAAAATAACATGTTGACGTATTGGAGACTGGGTAAAAATAAGCCCCGTGGAGCGAAGCGAAAGGGCGGCCCACTTACCTGGGACAAACCATTGCCCCACCGCCGCGTAGCGGCGGCAAACGCCTAGTCTACTACAAGTAGTAGACGTACCGGTCAGTTGGTCTGTCGCCAGATGCCAAGCAATAGTGACGGCGGCTCCCGTTTGGCTATAAAGCGTCCGATCGAAGCGAAGGCCGCGTCCTTCCCCGTGATTTGCGGGACCGTAGGGCCCGCCCAATACTTGTCCTTAAGTAGTTTATTTTGGTGAGTAGTGCAGCGAGCCCCTGCGAGCGGAACGGGTGCGCTCCCCAGACTTAACTAATAAAGTAAACCGCCGCGGAGCGGCGGGACTGGGCTAATCCCCTACAAGTAACAGAGAAACCTGTCCGTCCGTCTGTCCGTCATTCCGTACGCACCCCAGGTAACGCAAATCCGGACTTTCGGTTGGCTAAAATAGCTGCCGAGCGCAGCGAAGGCGGCGCCTCATTCACTGAAAAACGGCTTTCCAAAGAGCCGAGCGAAGCGAAGCCCCCTTATTGACCAAATCTAAACACTGTAACACTGACTACGATCGGTAGCACGATCCCGACCATATCCGGTCTTCCCATGGGCCGAAATGCAATAATTTCTGTAGGAACACGAAACAAACCGATTGGTTGATAATTGGCTTAAGCTATAGGAAGTTGGTGTGTACTACAATATCTTGGTGTGGTGTACATGAAATCGCACATAGGCAAAATATAACGGTGTAAATACCATATTTAAACCAAATGGACGATATATAGAGGCGAAATAGTATAAGAGACGATAGTACGAGAGACGATATGATATGTAGCGATAGGTAGACATTAGATAGACGATAGAATATACGATAGTGTGAGAGACGATAGTACATGTATGAGAGACAATAGTATAAGAGAGATAGTTCGTGTATGAGAGAAGATAGTATAAAATACAACATATGAGAGACGATACACGATTGCTGCGAGGAGATGGGTAGATCTGGGACGTTAGTATGAGATAGAAAGTATGATAAACGATACGCAGAGACAATCATATGAGAGACGATGGGGGAGAGAAAAAGAAAGTGATACTATTGTATAGAAGACGATAGAAAGAGAGATAACAAAAAAAGAGACGATTGAATGCGAGACAATAGTATGAGAGGCGACGTGTAGGCAAGATAGGTAGGTGTAGTCGATAGAAAGATAGACACGTTATGTAGACACGATAGATAAAGGCAGACACGATAAGGAGAGATGAACGATAGATATAGAGGACATATCGTACATGATTCCACGTGATATGCTCATCGACAACCCCGCCGGGGATCAAGATGAGGACGAGGATATCCGTCCGGGAGCTATTCCGTGAGGCATGCGGCGCATGATCGAAGAAATATACTTATTCGAGCAGGTGGTGATCAACTCCCTGAACATAAGTGGCATCCAACCCCACAAAGTGAAACTCAAGAAGGGGATGCCGGTCATCATGATGCGGAACTTAAATCTCGATCTGGGGTTGTGCAACGGAACACGCCTGCGAATCGTCGAACTCAAAGATCATGTCATCCACGCCACCACCATGACCGGCGACAGGCAAGACCAGCATGTGGTGATCCCGCGCATCGTGTTCATCAGCGATGGCGACATCCGCGATTTCGGATTCCGTTTGAGACGCAAGCAGTTTCCTGTCCAGACTACTTTTGCCATGACAATCAACAAGGCGCAAGGACAAACGGTACAATACCTGGGACTGTACTTGGCGACGCCTTGCTTTTCCCACGTTCAGCTGTATGTGGCAATGTCAAGAGTTACGTCGAGATCGAGATTCAAGGCGTTGGTCGAGTATCCAGAGCGGGAGGAAGAAGACGGAGTGTACACGGCGAACATAGTTTACCGACAGTTCTTCGAGACGGCGTAGACAGCGACTTTGTCTGAATGCATATTTTACGAAATCAATACATATGTCACTTTGAATAGCGCGCTAATTGTTGACAGTCACAATTCCCCCTCGAGCGAAGCGAAGGGAGCCACTCTGATCGGCGAGAACCTAGGAGACATACTGAGGAGGCGAGTGTAGCGAGTATGCCAGCGGTTTGAAGACTGTGTGCGAAGCACGCGGGTGCAAACCCAGGACCAAGGCGTGTTTGAGGGTCAAGCGGAGGCGAAGCTTGCGAGCCGTAGCGGTCTTAGGTTTCAGGGACATGGGAACCACGTGAGACGAGCGTAGCGAGTACACCTGTGGTTTGAACTCCGTGTGCGAAGTACGCGGGTGCAAACCCGAGGACCCAGCAGTGTTTGACTGTCAAGCGGAGGCGAAGCTTGCGAGCCGTAGTGGGATTAGAATTTGGTAGAAGTCAACATTTAAATATACGGATATAAAACATAAGTCTGGCATAGTAACAATAGAAGTGAAGCGAGCTGGAACAGCGAGCAGACGGCACCAACCAAACATGCACCCACCTCCTGCAACGCGGGCGGCGCTCGGCTAGTCTGGAACAAATAATTCTACCAAGACAGCGTGTAGCTTACTGGATTTCTACCATAGTTCAAATGAGGCACGTCAGTCATGACAAAAGTCGTCAATTTGCCCACTGCCATATTTAACACGTCGGGAGAAGCGCCATTGCCGCCTTGCAGGAGACTTTGTAGACTTTGGAACCAGAGCCATAGTGTTTGAGTGAGAGAGCATGGTGAAGAATATATTCTAGAGTTGACTACTTTTAAGATTGAGAAATGGGTACAGTTCGGTTATTACTGTACCTGGTAAGTACATATATTTTGAAGTAGGGTACCAGCTTTGAAACTGGCTCAATGATTGAATGATTTGAAAATGGTTTTTGTCACAAAACACCAACTTGTGTGCTCTTTCAAACCTCCAAGAAACCGACTACTTCGAAGTACATGCATTTAGCACGTCTAAGCCGCGTAATCGATGTTATTCTTCCTGATTGACGGCAACACCGTTTACAGAATTACAGGATTGTTTTTTTTACTTTTTAAAACCTAAAACTTCTCAGTAAACAAACTTTCGCACCAGAAAAAGGCGGAAATTTCTGTATCATCCCTGTCAATGTCAAAAGAAACCTTGCCCGACATCCATTTCTCGATCATAAAAGCTGTTACCGGTAAACCCAAGAGTGTCTATACAAGACCCCGACTGAGGTTGGTGGTCACTTGTGCTGCAACAACTGACTCGTGTTGAAGGTAAGAGTGGTGGTTGTGAGGAGTATTGACTAGTACTTTTCCTAGATAGAGGTTTGAGGACTTCTAGGAAAGGTTCGTGCATGCGTGCACTATTGTCCTTAACGGGTTCAAGTATAGTCAGTAAAAGTCTACGGGGGTTTACCGCTTGAGGAGCTTTCCCCTACACAACAACACTAAATCAACACGGATCACTCTGAAATTTCACTTGAACGTCACACATTGGACATAGTCTACAAGGACTTGGGGTAGATAGATAACTCACGTTCTCTAAGTCTACTTCTCCATACTCACTCAAGTACCGGTGTGTAACACCGATAGCAAGAGACTATTGCGAGGTTACAACGGTGTTGTTCCCGACGACTCAGAAAACTCCAAATTGGCTTCGACCAACACGAAAGAGGTGAGAAGCAGGTCATTGCTTGCGAACGGCTAAAAATATGGCATTGATGGCACCTTTGACGGCTTTATCACGACTACACAGTCTAATAGAGTGACTTTGAACGCTAGAATTTGTGGGACAAGACAAGCTTGACAGGGTAAAGTCCTGCATATTTATTTTTCAAGATTATATTTTCGCTACACAAGACAGTGGTCAAACTACATGTGATGCCCTGCATCAAACGCAAACCGCTGGTATAAATAATAGCGTCCGCATCTTTTCCAAAGCAAGCACGTAAACAGTCAAATCACAGTTTTCAAAAGGGGCCTGAGTCTACCGTGAAGGCATACCGACCGGTACAGATAGATCACTATTACTTCTACAGTACTGCAAGGCAGAAGTCCCATCAACATTTTTTCTCCCGGACCACCTATTATACATTAATGATGTTTCACGTGCAGATCACACTACGGCTGCCGTGTGTATTGCTAAGACTGACAAAACTGGTATATCTCACCTCCCGTTATGACATCACTTCATAATTGTCCAAGTAACCCTCACGTCGGTGGCTTCTCTTAATGGGTTTCCGCGATGCATTCCTCGTAAGTGTGTTGATCCTCCTCGTAGCCGTCGTGACCGCAGAAAAGTCTACCCGAGCCAGCAGTCCTGTTGTCGCCCACCGCGGAAGACTACTTCGAAAGGTTGATGCTGATGAGGCAAATGCCCTCCACACGGAAGAGAGGGGCGTCAAGAGCTGGGTGAAAATGCAGCATTGGCTCGCAGCCGGCAAGTCGGACGACGAAGTCAAGAAGGCGCTTCAGATGGAAGGGCTAACGGGTGCAGCTTTGACGGCCCATCCAAATTACGAGAAACTGCAGAAATTCTTGTTCATGCGCAAAAGCCGAGAGGTGAACGGTTGGTTGAAGCAAGAAGAACAGCCGAAAAGCGTGTGGAATTATTTTGGGCTGGAAAAATGACCGCAGATCAACGCACGAACAGCGCCGAGCTCAAAAGATATATGCGTTATGCTAAACAGTACGACGGCTACGCTTGGGGTTACTGGAAAAATTGAACATGCTTGTGAATTATGGTGGAGGTAGCCCAGCGGAGATGTCGAAGAGAGTGGAGCTTTGGGCCAAGGCGAAGCGACCAAATTCCTTCGTGAAGGATATGCTTAGGATAGAGCGGGCATCGGACCCGGACTATAAGTACTACCTGCAATTCTTGCAGTTAACGGGGCGATCTGAGTAAATAGTGCTCAATGTCACCTTATCGCCGCAGGGTCTGTTTAGCTTAACTTGAATCCACAAATTATTCTAACCTCTTTTGCTGAAAAGCTCAAATCTCGATTTGAATTGTCCACTTTTAATAAAGCAGTTCTCAGATTTGGTGAATCATTTAAAACAAACGAGAAATCGTGGGGAATGTTCCTCCAGATTTTAGAGTTTATTAAACTCACACCTACAACGCCCAATACCGCATGATCATGACGACGCTGCCTGGGTGTACCTAAAATCTTGGCCAAGACACATTCCGAAATCTGTTGCATTGTTTCGTGTCGAACGTTCGCTGTTCTGCAGGTCAGTACTGTTGCTGCCAATGGTGAAGAAGACAAAAGTGCTGAATATTTGTTTGCTGCTGATGTTGTAGCGAAGCTGGCGCTGACACATTTCGGCGTACATGTATGTATAATATGTGCTCGGCCCGTTTGGTTTACTACTACGTAGTATTTTGCACAATCATTGTGCTGATGTAATCGTGAAGCACTCAACATGTACCGGTGGAACGGTTTAGCTACACAGTTGGCGCTACATGTATGTCTGGAACTACAACCGCTGACTTTCTGGCACACTCACATGTTAACAAGTAAAGTAAAATATATATATATATATATTCTGACAACGTGTGTATTAATGTAGTCGGTGGTTTCTTGGAGCTTCAAGAGCACAAAACCGCCATTTTCAAATCATGCATTCAATTAATTGAACCTGTTTCAAAGCTACCTACATGTACTTCGTCGTACATGTATATTTTCAGCAATGATAAAAGCAACCTTACTGTCTCTCAATTCTCAATCTTGAAAGCAGTCAACCCCTTAGAATTTCTACTTCACCATAGTCTCTCACTCAACAATTGTGACTCTGATTCCAAAGTCTACTGCAAGGCGGCTTCTCCCGATGTGTTAAAGATGACAGTTGGAGAAGTCCAATAAGCCGAACGCTGTCTTGGTTGAATAAATAGTTTCTGATATTCATTTTCCAGGATATCATTTCAGTGTTTGAACTATTCGTCGTAACGATCAGCAGCAGATGTTGGGACTAGCAAAGCTTCTAGTACAACTTGAGCAGTTTTTGAAGCTGTACTGGTTATTGGGTGGAATTCATGTAGTACGAAGGCGTGGGCGTTGCCAAATTATTTCTTGACTGTATTTATGTATTGGCAGTGGCCTCTCTTCACCTTGGACGTGAGATACCGGTAAGGCTTATTAGCGTCCGCATCCTTTGCAAGGCAAGCAGTACAAGTATACAGTCAAATCACATGCACACAAACGTTGAGACAGTTTCCAACATGGGCCTGAGTCTACAGTACTGTGAATGCATACACAAGTCGCGTCGTCGTTATCTTGCAGCATTGGGCGTTGCAGCTTTGGCCTTCATTAAGTTCAAGAATTCCACAAAGTACTTATTGCGCGGGTGTGCGAATCGTTCAGCTTCGGACAAACCATCCAGCCCCAGCAATTCCTTCACGTACCGATCCTTTCGCTTCGCCTTGGCCCAAATCTGCACTTTTACCCTCATCTCCGCTGAGCTACCTCCGTAGTAAATTGGAGGCTCTAACATGCTGTACTGGTGGTCCCAAATTTCGTCGTCGTACTTGGTCGCATAACGCACATACAGTCTGAGCTGGTCGCTATCCTTGCGCTGGTCCGCGCTCATTCTAGCCAGGCCTAGATCGTCCCACACTCGTTGCGTCGATATTCCTTCGTCAAACCAACCGTTCATCTGACGACTTTCGCGCTTATACCAGAATTTCTCCAGTTTCTTGTAATTCGGGTGGCTCTTCAAGGCAGAACCAGTCAGCCCTTCCATCTTCAGCGCCTTCTTGACTTCGTCGTCCGACTTGCCGGCTGCGAGCCAATACTGCATTTTCACCCAATTCTTGATGGACGACCAGACGCCTCTTTCTTCCGTTTCGAGGGCATTTGCCTCATCAACATCAACCTTTCGAAGTAGTCTTCCGCAGTGGGCGACAACAGGACTGCTGGCTCGGGTAGACTTTTCTGCGGTCACGATGGCCACGAGGAGGATCAACACACTCATGAGGAAAACACTGCGGAAGCGCATTGCGAGAAGCCGCCAACGCGAGGGTACCTGGACACTTGTGAAATGGAAGTCATGAGAAATAGCACTAACAACCGATTTGTCAGTCTTAGCAACACCTGTAGTTCGATCTGCACGGGGAAAATGTTTATGGGACTTCTGCCTTCACTCTGCCTCTGTGCCACAGAGTCTATGTAGTGGTTAAACTCGATCTTTAAATTACATAGTTTTGGGCTGGATAGAATGACCACAGATCAAATCAATAACAGCGACGAGCTCGGAAAATAAGACAGATATCCAAGCAACGATGATTACGCGGTTCGAGGTTTGAAAGAGCACAAAACCACCATTTTCAAATCAGGCATTTATTCTGAGCCAGTTTCAAAGCTTCGTACATATGTACTTCGTCATGCATGCACACGTACATACCGGTATGTACAGCAATGATAACAGCACCCTTACTGTCCCCATTCCTCAATCTTGAAATTAGTTAACGACCACTTCACCATAGTCTCTCACTCAACCTCTACTGCAAGGCGGCTTCTCCCGATGTGTTAAAAGTGATAGTGCCGACAAATTTGACGTCATTTGTCATGCCTGCAAGTTCTGACATGACTCACTTGGAACTGTTGAAGAAGTCCAATAAGCTGAACGCTGCCTTGGTTGAACAAGGATATCTATTTTCCAGGGTGATATTTCAGTGTTCGAACTATTCGTGGTAACGACCAACGGCAGTGTTGGGACTAGCAAACCTTATGGTCCAACAACTGCCGT
The DNA here is from genome assembly GCA_012656075.1 of Phytophthora hibernalis. Lineage (NCBI taxonomy): Eukaryota > Oomycota > Peronosporomycetes > Peronosporales > Peronosporaceae > Phytophthora > Phytophthora hibernalis. The sequence goes on along the minus strand of JAAKBF010000302.1, from coordinate 60,298 downwards.
TGGTCGTTACCACGAATAGTTCGAACACCAAAATTGTTCAAGTTGTACCATAAGTTATGGTACAACTTGAGCAATTTTTGAAGATTTTGGATGGAATCCATTGAACAGGGGCCTCTCTTCACCTTGGTCGGGGCACCGGTATTATTAATAGCGTCCGCAATATTTCCAAGCGAGCACGTAAACAGTCAAATCGCACACAGTAAACACAAACATTGAGCCAGTTTTTAAAATGGGCTTGAATGGTCGGTCTTAGGGCTAGCACTGTAACCTTTGGTAGAAAGGCGAAACGAACTGAAAGGTATGTTTTCTGAGCGCGATGACGTGTGGAAAACGAGTTTTCCAGTGATAGAAATGAGTGGTCATGAACCAAGGAGATACACTGTAGGATAGTCATTGTTCATTTTACCGCGTAACCCCAAGTGTAACCATTTGGCTCTCCTCCAACATACATCCCCCATGACTCGCTCGACAACCGGACACTCCCCTGGCTCCACGCGGCGGTCTTCGCGCGCCAGGGCGCCCGCTGGGTACACGGCCAAGTCGTACAGGTCGTCGTACGTGACCTCGTGGTCCAAACTGGGGATGGCACATCGATCCGGTGCCGCTCGCCGACCGCCCACCGAATCGACCCGATCATCGCCCTCCTTTTCGGGCGCAGCGGACTTTCGCCGACACTGACGCTAACCACCGTTCGCGCGGGACACGCTACGGTCCTCTCTCGCCTTCTCGGTGACCAGCACGCACCGCGCTCGCGCCCAAGAGGAGACATCTCCAAGATTCTCGCGGGTCTTGTTGAGGATGACAGCATTCCCGACGGGGCGGGGCAATGCCATTGGGTCTCTCCAACCGACGGAGAGCGGCACCAATTCGACCTTCAGCATGCAGTTGACTACGTCTTCGTGCACGAGAGCTCCGCCAAGCGCATCAGCAAGGCGGTTCGCGCAGGTGTCGGAGAGACGTTCTTCTCCCAGCCCAGGCGTCCAGCGGCGTCACCCCGCACCCCCTGTGGCCGCAACACGAAGTACCCAAGCCCAAGCCGAGTCCCTTTTCGACGACGGAAGCGAGGTCGATGTCGCTGAGTTTGAGAGCCCACGGGGTACTTGCACGATACCAACCGGTGGGGACCGCCACAAACTTGTTCTCGAGGAGTTGGCCGCCTTCCCCGACGTACTGGAGAGATACCTGGCAGCCCGTGTACGCGCGCCCGCGACTACCGGCCTGGAACGTGAGGTGCCCCGCCGCGTGGGCTCCGGTGCGGGTGACGACAACGCAGTGCATGACTTTCGCCCGACGTCCAAGCGCCAGCGCTGCGCCAGCATTGCGGACGAAGACGACGACTCGCTCCGCCACCAGTCTAAGCAAACATTCCGACCAACATACTCGCAGCGACAGGTGCACGATCTCATTCACGCCCCTCGTACTCCAGGTACGTCTGCGCATGAATTTGTTAAGAGTTTGCTTGCCCACAACGCGGTGACGTACGCTCCCACCAGGCGACGCTGACCCGGTTGTACGACTTCGCGTTCGGCGTTCACGGATTGTCGGTCATGCACTTGAGCCACCTCGAGTCCCTCGCACGTGTGGGTTGGGTGTTGGCGACAAAGAGAAGGGCACCAAGATCAACATGCAGAACTTCTCGACGTCAGTGGACCTACCTACCGTCGTGGCTCCAGAGTCGCTCGCCCAGATCAAAGCCGCCCTGGGCAGTCTGAAGACCTACTGTGACGCGTTCGGCTCGTCGTCGACATGCGGTGTAGTGCAAGCACTCCAGCAGGTCCTCCAGAAGACAGCGGATCTCGAGTTCTGGGAGGCAACCGACCTCAAGTACCTAATCTACTGGATCGACACGGTCCTGGAAAGGTATCGTTCCGCCGTGGCCGACGACTCTCGCACCGGCCAGAACACGCGCTCACAGTTCCACGCCACGGTAACGTCATCTGACCCCGAGCTCCAGCAGTTTAACCAGCTCGTGACGGCGAAGAAGGTCCAGCACCTGCTGCGCGGCGCGGAGCGCTCATACCACGGGTCGCGCGAACGGAGCGACAGCGGCTGGCACGGCAGGTCGACGTACGGACCCTCCTCCCGCGGGTCGAGGGAGCAGGCCTTGGTTTGGATCAGCAGCGACACCCGCCGCAGTTTTCGTCATCGACGGCATCCAAGGTGCCTCCGCATATTCGAGCTCTCATCCCACGGGTCAATGGGCGCACACTATGCATGAAGTTTTTGTCGTTGGCTGGATGCCCAGGCGATGAAGTCAACCCAAACGAGTGTGTATTTTTCAATTCACGGTGTCACATCGAGCCGTCGGCACCGCTCCCAGGCCCTCTCGCCGAATATATTGACGCCGAGTTCAAGGGACTGAGGAAGGGGTGCGTCGCGAGTGACGGCAAGGCTCGCCCACGACTACATCGCGTGTACCATACGCTCCTCGATGGGCATCCGTCCAAGTTGTGCTGCTTCGCGACCTGATTAGGCACTCACGCGTCACGAACCGGCACCTCGACATGGCTCTTGCAAAGTTTGGGCAGACACGGCCGTCCGACCCACACCATCTATGCAATATACTCTGTCGGAGTTTGTGCGTAAGAGCGACATCTCGCTTTCATCCTTGGTTCGCCTCGTTCGCAGTGAAACAGCCGCAGACCCTCGGCCAAACAAGGCGCTTGACCCCACCACGTATCGTGCGCTGTTGCAGGGATACGAGCACCAGTCTCTGATGATCCGCATCGCGCGCGAAGGTTTCCGCGCGACGTGGATCAAGCCAAGCGCTTCCTTTCGGCCTGTTCATCCTAATCATCGCTCTGCTACGGCCAACGCGTCGTCGGTGGCAACAGCAATTCTGGAAGGCGAAGCGTCCAGAACGTACCTCCTGGTTGTTGAAGACCTCCTACCGCACTGGGCAGTGTGGGTGAGCCCATTTGGCGCAGTGCCCAAGCGCGACGGTGCGACGTCCAACGTTATCCGCCTTATCCATGATCTGTCATTTCCAGTTGGTGATGGTGTAAATGACCACACCGTGCGGACCTCCCTCCCGACTACTCAGTACGAGTCCGTGGTCGCGCTCGCCTGGCGCATCGAGTCACTCCATCTCCTCTACCCTAACAACCGGATACTGATGCTGAAGGGCGGCGTGAAGGGGGCCTTTCGTCATCTGCGCCAACACGCAGGTGATGTGCACTGGATGGGAGGAAGAATCCCCACGCTCAAGGCCGGCGTGATCGACTTGTCGGCACCGTTCGGTTGGACGGGATCCCCGGCACTCTACAGTGTGTTCGGGCGCGCTATTTCGACAATCCTTGGTCGAGAATCACCATCGTCGATGGCGCCCGGTGTCATTGACGCGTCACCTTTTTGCCTATGAGTGGGTGGACGACCACATTTTGATTGAACCGGACATCGGTGAGCGCTGTTCCATCGCAGAGGACACTCTCCGTTTGGCAATGATGGCCGTCCTGGGGCCGCACGCGATCAACGAGGCCAAGTTCTCGTCATGGGGAACCAATAATCAGGCGCTGGGCCTTGATTGGGACTGCGCGACTCAGACAGTATCCATGCCGGCAGACAAGATTGCCAAGGCGCTCACTCGCGTTGCGGCCGCGGCGAACTCCCAAGAATCTCGTCAGTCGAGCTGCAGCGCCTGCTCGGTAGTCTTCGCCACGTCGCATCCTGCTTGCACGCTGCAAAACCATTTTACCAGCGCTTGCACGCCATGGTCGCGTTAGTGCCACGTTACGGCTCGGTCGCCGTTACAACTTGGGCACACGCCGATCTCCACTGGTTCGAGACCATTCTCCGCCATGGATAACTCGCCGGCGTGCCCACGTATTTCTTTGGCTGTTTGCCACAACCCGATGTGCACCTGTACATGGACGCCAGCGGCGAAGGACTCTGTGTCCTAGATCCAGCCGGGGAGCGCTACATACTCGTCACATTTGATGATGAAGAGCGTGCGGATCCTCGGTTCGACATCAACGTCCGTGAACACTTTTCCGTCGCACTCGCTTGCATGATGTTTGGTCCTTCATGACACACCGCATTTGCGCCACAGTGGCCGCACATAAGATGCTGGAGCGACAACCAGACCACGGTCTCAAGGACCAACAAGCTTTCCGCACGGCACGAATTTGCCCAGGAACTCAACCGCACGGTTGGCGTTGCTGAGGCTCTTTGGTGCATGCGCGTATCGACCGCACACTTGCCGGGCGCGTGGAACACCGTCGCCGACGCCGGCAGCAGACTCTCGTCTTCGCCTCGTCTCCTCCTTTTACTAATGATGTAGCCTTGTGGAAGCAGGTTCCCGTGCCAGATCATCTGCGGCGGATTTAAGCGACGTTCTCTTCAACCTACAGGCCGCGTCACTAGCCCCAAGCTCGCGACGACTGTACGACCGCACGTGGCAGCAATGGTGCCGATGGCGCACACAACACAACGAACCCAGCCGACTACCCCGCGACCTGGACGCCCAGTCCTTCCACCTCGCGTTGTTCGCCGTCTCTTGCTGGATCGGCGACGCCACATCGACTATCAACTCGCCGACGACCGTTTTGTCAAGTGCAGCCACGTCTCGTGGCATCATCAGGTCCGGTTCGGATACGCTGTCAGGCTCACCGACAGTCACCGACTCGCTCTGCTCGGGATGCGACGGTTGTCGCGGCCCCCGAACCGCCGATCCCCCGTCACAATCACGCATCTCCGTGAGATCCACCGCAGCCTCAACTTCGACCAGCCCAACGACCGCGTTCTCTGGGGGCTACGGTCTTGGGCTATTTCTTTCTATTGAGACGATCGGAATACCTTGGGTCCAGCGGCGGGAATGCGTGGTTCATTATTCAGAGGCGCGACATCCAGCTCACGGACGACAACGGACGCAGCTCCACGGACTTCACAGCAGCAACGCACGTCACGATCAAGTTTAGAGGCAGCAAGACTGACCAAGTCGGCGAAGCGACCACCAGAACGCTGGCCAAGACGATGCCACCATGGATCTGCCCGGTGAGAGCAGCGCGCGCTCTTCTCCGCGAGAACAAGGATGCCACGGACGTCACACCGCTGTGTTGGGTGAACGGAGCAGTGCTACCGGCCAGAGCGCTCGAGAAGATCATCAAGACGGCGGCCATGCGATGTGGCGAGGACAGCAGCAAGTTTGGAACACACTCTCTCCGGTGTGGCGGAGCAACGGCACTCTTTCAGGCCGGCTGCGAGGACTCGACAATCAAGCTCCAGGGCCGGTGGACAAGTGACTGCTATCAGCGGTACATCCACATGGAGGTCACTTCCAGAGAGAAGCTTGCCGACAAGATGGTCACGTCGTCGTCAGGGCCAAAGAGGCCTCGCCGACCGCAGGCTGCGCCATTGGGGGCTAGCCACAGCTCCACGCTGTGGCCGTCGGCGATAACACACTCTTCCCGCTCTGACGAGCGTGGCCCCCACACCGACAAGACCACCACGAGCTTGAGATGGAAACAGTTTATTTTCGCTTTCAGTTGATCCCCAAACGAAACCAACTGAAGCCCCAGCCGAAAGGAAAAACCAGCTGTCCGAAGAAGCCCGTACTAAACGATAGATGCATTAAAGCGGAATAAGGAGGTCTGTATATGAGCTCAACGAGGAAAAGACGTACTTCACGAGTTCCAGACGCGTGTCCGGTGAGGAACCTGTAGCATGGCAGAAGCGCGCGACCGTGTACAAAATATTGTTGTCCGTCAGGAGGTGGGTGCTGGATGCCAGCGCGGTGGGACCCGCAGAGTCATTGGGCGTCGCTGTCGGAGGACGCGGAAATCTCCATAGCTTTAGAGGGTCAGTCCATAGCGATGGTCCAAATCCACACATGCATGGGGTCAGTCCACACAATCTGGAGTAAATCCACAACATCCAAAGCAAATCCATAGGAGCTGGAGGCTGTTCACTGGATGCGGAGTTTCTGTCAACGTTCCATTTTAGCCAACCATTGCACAACGTAACATCCCAAGGCAACCCACAGCGGCCCTAGTCTGCTGGTACAGGTTGGCAAGCAAAGCGTTTCTCCGCAGGCAGGTCCGTGATGATACTCTATACTCATTCTGTCGGACTTCAGAATGGTTGCTAACACCATTTGTAGGCGGAGCTGTAGGTATTTTTGCAGATTCACACGGACACACAAGACGAATAGGCGCGATACCGCTAATTGACCCAAGTTGTGCTTTTCTCCGCTAGTACGGCTCTTTGTCCTCATTCGTTTACGCGGCTTGAGTTTGCTCTTGCTCACTAATGTGTTGTTTTGGCGGAGCTGTAGCTATTTTTCTTCGACTGCACTCGCCCTTTTGGTAAGGACATCTGACGTTTGCTGGGTTTGAAACTTTATGTTGCTAATGAAACCTTACTTGGCACTTAGCAATGGGCAAACTACTTCCTTGGACATTGCTACATCGGCAAATTTACGAGATTGAAAGCCAGCGAATCTTAGAAAACATGAAGCATGCCAAGCAACACAACGTGACAGTGAGCAACACCGTCAAATGCACAGTTTGCAGTAGTTCTACGGTGCATCAGATGCGGCATCGGGTGCTGTCATGTGCATAAAAGTTTGCGCGGAAGCGTGCATAGCGCCAATGAAGTGTCAAAGGATGGTTAAAGTTTTGAGTTGCGAAGAAAACAACATGACCAACGTCTACGAAATTGGGATGCACGAAGTCATCGCAGCAGATCCCCATCAGGAAAGCTGACACATAAGCAGAAGTTGTTGACACATCAGCTAGCTGCAAATGGTTTGAAGCCTGCGAGAATTTCTGTGGATAAAATTCCGCTTCTGAAAAAGGTTCAGCATTTTGTGACGCACTTTCAAAAGACCAAACTGAACAACACAGATGACTTGGAAGTATTGGAGAAAATCGTGAAAGACACAGCTTTTCGTGAGGAGGTGGAAAAAACCGGTGCATTTTCATTCCCATGCAGCACTGGAGCAAACGAGAATGTTACAATTGGAGAAGGAACTGATGAGATAAAATCATGGGGGTCACGATCTAGATTCTGAAGCAGCGTTTTCGTCGTAAACCCAACAATAAAAGAACTTGCATCAAAAGTTCACTTGCATCAAAAGTTCTTTTATTGTTGGTTGCTGGTTTACGACGAAAACAGAAAGTTCAAAAGTTCACTGTTGCATCAAAAGTTCACTTGCATCAAAAGTTCTTTATTGTTGGGTTTACGACGAAAACGCTGCTTCAGAATCTAGATCGTGACCCCCATGATTTTATCTTTCACTTTGATGCAACTTATAAGCTCAATCAAGTGGAGTATCCTACGTTTGTTAGTGGAATTTCGGATCATGCACCGTCGTTCCATCTTGTAGCGCTTTTTTACGTCGCAGCAAGAGGAACGACACTACACTTCGGCACTGGTTGCGTTGTGAGTTATATACGCTCGTGTCGTTGAGAAACCTATGCAAGTCCACTTCATTCTCGGTGATGCTGACGATGCTCAATGCAACGCAATGGCAGCAGTATTCGATGATTGCAATCTCAAAATTTTGATGTGCTTTTACCATGTTATCGCAAAAGTTCACGAGAGAACAAGCTCAATTCTCCCGGGAAAGCGTAGTCTAGTAGTAGCGGACATGTTTGATATGCATTATGCGACGACTAGCTCAGCATTTCAAGCCACGAAGAATGCGGCGGTACGCCGCTGGTTGGCAGATCCAGACACAGAAGATTTTCGAAAGTACTTTTTGAAGCAGTGGTTGAGGGGAAAATTTGTTAAGTGGCAATGCTTTCGTACGCCAATTGGCTGGGCCACTACCAACAATCCCGTGGAAACATTTAATGCCAAGCTGAAAAACACTTACACGCTCCGCAATCGCCTTCTTATGGGAGCGTTGTTAGGTCAGTTGCAGCTGTTTTGTCGAATGGAAAGTATTGATACAACCATTTTCCAGGAAAACCCAACCGCTAGCGACAGACTACGAAGAAGAGCAACAGCACTACGCCGACAAATCCTGCTTTGTGAGGCGCCATCCCTCTATGAATTCGACGACTTTGTGCTGGTTTTATCGAAGGCGACACCCCGCATTTATGTCCGACCTAAAAAGAAAAGTGTGGAGGTTGTTGAAGTTGCTGTGCAGCTTGGAGCAAATGCTGCTCGAATGGAACGTGACGAGGAGCCAGACGAAGGTTGGTCAGTTGATGTGACGAACCACACCTGTCCGTGCAAATACTTCTTTCACAAAGGCAGTTATGTCCATATTTTGTTTGCTTTGTTCGTCCGCTTCGGAACCGATAAGCCAGGAAGGCGAAAGCTGTTTAATCGTAGTCGGAGAAACAAGCGAAAGACTTTGGAGAACAAGATCGCGGAGGCAGTAGCTGCGAATGAAACCAAGCGAGGACGACCTATCCTGAATGGACCTGCGTTAGCTTACGTGTAGCGGGGGTTGGCAGTGAGAACCGAGTTGGAGACCACAAGTTGTTAAGTGCTGCATAGTTTTCTTTTGTTTTGCTTTAGACTACGTTTGGTTGACAATGCTCACGCTGCCTCCTCATTGCACCACACTGCGCGCTGTTAAGCGTTTACTCGTCCTTCATTTCATCGTGCGCTTCTTGGACACGCAGGCATCCGCCCCGCATCTACACTCAAACCAAAGATCCATTCCATATGATACCGTCAGTTCTTCATTGGCGTGTAGCGCTCTCGTCGTCACTACAGCTACGTGCACTTGGGCTCGATATTTCATCTCACGGAACAGACAATTGGGCTCACAGCTGTGGTTTAAAAATCGCAGAATATTTCCTTCACGCCAGGGCTCGATGTAGACAAATTCACGACGCCGCGACAACGTGGACAGCAGCATCGAGTATCCACTGTTTAATTTCAGCGGTGCACCTTTCTTATGACCATCTTCAGTTTCGAATATGATGGCAGCTCTCCTGCATACTCCCCAACAACCACACCGACCTCCACAGGGCCCGTCGTGTGGACACCGATACCAGCAACGGGCGATTCGAACATTTCCAAAGCAGGATGCTCGACTAAAGAGTTACTGCAATTGCCTCCGAGGTTGTAATTATCAACGGTGCAGAAGATATCAGTCTTCGAGTTAAGGCAACCGTCTAATAAGCAGTCGTCGACACACTCGCATGGATCTACTTCTCCGTCGTTCTTGAACACGACATGGTGCGGGTTCAATAACCCACAAACGCGCAGTACATCACTTGGCCATTTTGGTGCATGTGATGCTTCATGCTCGTGGCCGGGCATTCTACTCACATCAATCACTTTTGTTTTGACACGGGAAATTTCCATCTGTCACGGAATCACTTTGCAATGGGAGCGTATCCTCCACAGATGCATCGACACAGCTGTTGCTACTCTCCGTCACAGGTTCCTGAATGTTCTGTTTGCTGGATCCATTACCACCAGCACGTCGGGCGGACAGCGCGGCTTGGACGTGGGGTAGCTTTAAAAAAGCACGCAAAAAGCGGGATTAAGGAGTGTTGACATGCCATACTGTCTTGGTGTCGTACGTTGGTTTGCACAGTCGCAGGTGACATATTTTCTCGAACGCTTCGCCCAACCGCCTCCTTTCTTCGGGTTCGCTCTGTGGTGCTGTTTCCAGAGCTGATTGGTCCTAGGTATCTTTCCTAGATCATGCAGGTTGGCCTCCAGCATCATTGTCGACTGTGCTGCTCAATTTGGGTCAGGATGAACACTTGACGTAGTAATGACGTTTTCATTCCTGACGACAACGCCCGCTGGCTTTTAAATCTCACAGATGATCTCTGACTGCGGATGCGCACCACTCGCTTCTTCACTGGTGCGTGCTTCGCCACTGGAAATAAATTCAGCAATCCGTGCAGATAAAACCCGCAGCGCTCGATTGAGTTTGTTAGCTCTTGTTGGGTTTTCATGTTTACTTTTCTTCAACACAAATGTCCGTAACTTGCGCCATTTTGCGTCCGGATCCTTCTCTCCAGTCGCCATCCGCTTTTGAATCCACCCTTGACTCGGTAGCATCTCCTCAGTGTCGAATGACAACGGATATTCAGGAGACGCAGGGTTCACTTCGACAATGACGGCATTACAGTGCCCACGAGCATCTCCACAAACGTGTTGCAACGAATAATATTCCACAATGTCCCCTGCACGCAGAGTTGAAGGCTCTAAATCTGAACGGGAAAGTCCACTCATCTCTCGTAAGCTCTTACTTCGATCTGTTTGCAGCCAACTCGCATGAGCGTTTAGTTTAACAACCGCGCAAGAACTTAGCAATATCATCCTACTGACCAGGCACTTGGCCAGATTTTGCTGCTGACAAGGGTTCGGTAAGCAGCTGCAGTTAGCATTACGTCGATTAGCACGAACGGCAACGAAGGATTTCAAAAATATTCGCCCAACCAACCTGGAAATCCAAGCCGAGATTGATGGAAGTCGGTCTTCAACAGCTCTACAGCGGCTTCTGCTGCTGACTGCTCCAGCTCCATCGCAAACACGAAACCAGCTGAGTTATTAAACAGCTCAGAAGCATTCACCCGATACCCAACTATCCTACCTGAGGAATGATAGAGCAGATGCAATGCCCTGACGCTGCAAACGCTGCAGTTCAACCACTTAACGGAGAAGTTGACTTGAATGGCTCCAGCTACGCCAGAAATTGGTGTGAGGTCACCTCCTCGATGAAATAGGTTTGAATAGTACATACGCAACTTACATGCCTGCGGAAACTCGGTAATCGTGTGTCCTTCCTTCGTCGCTGCTGGAGGCGTCCTGACCTCCACCTTCCGCGTCGCTTTCCGTATGTGAAGAAGAATGGTGACAAGAATGTGTACCTAAACTATGGTACGCCAGTTTTGGTTCATCCAAGTGCTGAGCCGAAGCGCTGGGCAAATCTATCTGTCGTCGATTGTAGTGGACTGTGGATGCTGTCTTGTGGATTAACCCTCAAAAAGCTGTGGATTTTTCCTATTTCCTCGTCGCTGTCGTCGTAGAACATGTAGCCTACATGATGTAGGTGCTGTAGGCCTCTGCTACAGTCTCGAATAAAATGGGCAGTCATTCTGAAATCGAGCTAGATCCAAGTATATGGAATACACTATGGTTTCGTTTGAGAGAACTTTGGTGGCGGTTGAGCCGTGCATAAAACGAATCTGCAAATCGATCTAGATCAAAGTATATGGAGAACACTATGCTTTCGTTTGAGAGAACTTTGGTGGCGGTTGAGCTAGAGTTGTAAAATAGTAAAATACTTAAATAGCGTTAAATACATTTCTTGTCCTAAAAACGTTAAATACGCGTTAAATATTTCCGGACGATCGGTTACTTCTGTAATTATGAGCTTCTTCAATGAGAACTGCTCGGACCAGACCTCCAAGCGGTCACTTCAAGCAAGACAAGAGGACTCTTCTGTGAGCCTCAGTAAGAGGAGGCCATGGAGCAAGATGCACACGCAACACGTGCAGCGTTGTCCGCGCTCACTATCTCCATAGCCTTCATCTGCTCGCTTTCTGCGTGTCGCATCATGAAGCCTTCGCTTCCTCGCGCATCTTGATTAGTATTAAGGGCTAATATCTCCTAAGACTGAAACGCATTCGCCTTTAACTTGAACTGCACCGTGACCTGCGGCTAGGCACTATGGTTCTTGACCTTGAAGAGCAGTCCTTTGCGTCGGTCCGCACAAGAACTTAGGCTGCTACAGCAGAGTACAGAGTTCCCCGGCAAAGGGAGAAAGGTTGGGACCAATAAATTCTTCCAGGTTAAAAGATTTGCAAACGGATTTGTATCGCGGTAGAGCAAATCTTTGTGACAACTGTACTAATTTTGCAGGGTAAAGAACTGATTACGGTTCTCCTTTGCCGGGAACTCTGTAGGGCAATCTCTTTCTTTGTATAGCATTGTAAATTCTCAAAAGACTACTTAGGGTCGGTGGTTTATGAGCTTACTGTGAATGCATACACAAATCGAGTTTAACCACTAGCAGAAGTCCCATCAACATATTTTTCACCAGACAACCTACATTAATGCTTTCCCCGTGCAGATCACACTACGGGTGTTGCTAAGACCGACAAATCGGTTGTTGATGCTATTTCTCACCTCTCGTTATGACTTCACTTCACAATTGTCCAGGTGTTAGTGGCTTCCCGAAATGCGCTTCCGCGATGCCTTCCTGGTAAGTCTGTTGATACTCCTCGTGACCATTGTAACCGCAGAAAATCTACCCGAGCCCGTACTTCTGCTGTCGCCGTCCGCGGAAGACTACTGCGAAGGTTAATGTTGATGAGGCAAATGCCCTCGTCACGAAAGAGAGGGGTATCAAGAGTTTGGGAAGATACAGTATTGGCTTGCAGCCGGCAAATCCGACGACGACGTCAAGAAGGCGCTGAAGATGGAGGGGCTGACGGGTGCTGCTTTGACGGGCCATCCGAATTTCGAGAAACTGCAGAAATTTTCGTTCATGCGCAAAAGTCGAGAGATGAGCGATTGGCTGAAGAAAGAAAAGCGGCCGCATAATGTGTGGACCCATTTGGGACTGGAAAGAATGAGTGCACATCAACGCACGAACAGCCTCGAGCTAAAAAATATGTGCGTTTTGCAAAACAGTACGACGACCGCGTTTGGAAATACTGGAAGAAGTGGGAAATTCCGGTGAGTTCGAACAAAGGCAGCCCAGCGGAGATGAATGTGAGAGTACAGCTTTGGGCCAATGCAAAGCGAGAAGATTGGTTCGTGGAGGAAATGCTGGGGCTGAATATTTTTCCCAAAGTCTACCGAAATGCGCACCCGGACTACAAATATTTCCTCCAGTTTTTGAAGTTAAAGGAATGCTCACCTGCAAGGCCCAATGCCGCATGATAACGACGAAAATGCCTTAGCATGCCTTACATCTTCGCCAGAAAATCTTTTCATCAAGCTCAACTTCTTTGTTTCGTGTCATTTACTATCGAATCTGTTACTGAACACCCTGCAGTATCAGAACAGTCATTTCTTTCGGCCGCGGCAGTGGGCTTCTGCCTCGCGGCGTGGATCACGACGAACATCACGTACGTGAAGCTGGCCTTGCTCCAAATCACTTCATGATTTACGCCTACTCGGTAAAGTGTTGGTGGTTCACAATTATTGACAATTACTACGTATTACCCGCAGACCTTCGCCAACATTTACCCGATGTTCTACATGCATTTCAATACTCGGCAGCAATTGCTGAGCCAGTCCACCGTCATTTGGTGGATTTTGGTGCAAGTCGTGGTAGTGGTCGTTCTCCTGAGTCTCTTGTCGGGACAAACAAAGACATAAATCACGGGTATTACGTCAGTATCATTAATACTTCGGGCTAAAAACAGTGCCATTGGATAGAACTGACGCTAACGATTATTTTGAGCCAATAAGCATCGATCAAAGTTGACTCTTTCTATCATTTCCAAACAGAAATATTTACGTCTCATCTTTCAGTATGACTTCACTTCCCAATTGTCTAGGTTGCTCTAGCGTTCCGCGATGCCTTCTTGGCAAATCTGTTGATCCTCCGCGCGACCATCGTGATAACTGAAAAGTCTACCCGATCCAGCATTACCAAAGTTGATGGAAGGGCTGACTGCTGCTTTTTTCGTTGCTGACTGCTGCTTTGCAGAACCAATCGAACTACAAGAAACTGGAGAAATTCTGGTACAAGTGCGAAGATCATGAATTGGACGGTTGGCTTGATGGCTGTTCCGATGCAAACCGTGTGGGACGATTTTGGGAAAAACAGAATGTTAGATCCCCTGATTTACTACGGAGGCAGAAGGAGAACGTACCTGTACAGTGTTGGACCAAGGTGAAACGAAAGGATTGGTGCGTGAAGGTAATGCTGGGGCCGGATGGTTTGTCCAAAGTTGAACAAAAAGCGGATCCGGACTAGAAGTATTTCGTGTCCATCTTGAAGGTAACGGGACAATCGGAGTAGACAGGACGAGATGCAGCAACTTTCAACACCGCAGGGTGATGTTAACCATAACTTCTATTTTACTTTCCTGCTTCAAAATGTTTCGCTTAAAAGCTCACATATCGTTCTTTTTTCAATTGACAAAGACACTCACTTCTCTTGGCCGCAGTTGATGCTACCTTTGTGGGATTCAATCTTCGTGGATCAAACAATGTATTTTACATATACCGGTATGTCAAACAGTTTGCAAACAGTAGTCTACGTCGAATTGTACTATAATACCACGGCGCCACCGCCTAAAACGGTGCTTAACGGGCTAATCGAGTTGGCTTTCTTAATGTATCGCTGGATCATTTCATCAGCGGTAACCACACCATGGAGCATGTCGGAAAGTTTATCCGGGCTTTCCTTCGCACGCACCCATTTATTGAGCAGCGCATTTTGCAAGTTCGTGGCTAGTTTCTCCGTACTCGGGACGTTCTTCGCTGCATCAAACATCCGCAAAAGCCATCGATCGTTGAAGCTGTCACTCAAACCATCGAGCATAGTCGTTTTCTTGTCGGGATACCGCTGGTTGAAGTCTTCCAGATACTTGGCCCAAAGTTTGAAACGTGGATCTGCAAGAACATTACCATTCATCATAGGGAAACCTAGAATCCTTTTGAAAGTAACTTGTGGGTGCTTCTCATTGACGAGCCAACGCTTCAGTTGGCCCGTCTGCACCTTTAGCCAATTTCTCAGTGCTTGGGTTTTTCATCGCCTCGCTAACCATCGATTCAACTCCACCATTACCGTAGCTTCTATGAAGTGAGAAATACCAATCGGTTTTCTTCACCGAATTCTCCCGGTCGATCCTTTTCACGTAGTCGAGCCAAGTCTTGAACAGCGGATTGCCTATAACGTTTTCCCATGCGTCGCTGAGTCCAAGCAGTGTGAAGACTTCATCGGGAGACTTCTTGCTGGCGAAATAACTCTGGATTTTCTCCGTCTGCAATTTTCTGGCAGTGCTTTCTAGATTCGGGATTTTCTTAGCTGCTTCGAGGATTTTGATCAAGGGTCTGTCGCTGCAGTGGGTCGTCAAAGTCTTGAACAAGTTCGTCTTTTTCCTGGGTTTTCTTTGTTGAATATGTTCAGGTACGAATCCCACGTCTTATACAGCGGATTGCCGAAGAAGTTTTCCTCGGCTTTGTCGAGTTTCAGCAGCGTGAAAACGTCGTCCGATGATTTACCACTGGCCAGCCAGACTTGCATCTGTTGGGTCTCCAACTTTGTTGCGACCGCCTTCGTACTGTCAAGTGTCTTTCCGAAAGCGATTATCTTTGCCAGAGCTTCATCCTCGAACCTTTTCGTGAAAAGATGAAACATCGTTGTTTTCTTCGCGGGGTACTGTGTATTGAAATCGTCCAAATACTTCACCCAAGTCCTGAATAGCGGACTCATCATCAGATTATCGCCCTCTTTGCCAACTCTCATGTGTACGAAAGCTTGGTCCGGTGTTTTCTCACTCGTCAGCCATCCCTGAAGCTGCTGGGCCTCCAACTTGGTGGCAATGCTCTTTGTAACTTCTGAGTTCTTGGCAGCATCAACCATCCTGAACAGTACATCATCGCGGTAGTAAGTCGTCAACGTTGGGATCATCGACGTTGCTTTCTTCGGGTTCAATGCGTTGGTATCGTCCACATACGTGGCCCACGACGTAAACTTCGGGTTCGTGAGTAGGGAACTTCCTGACTTTTGGAGATCGAAAAGACGAAAAACGTCGTCGGGAGATTTCCCAACAGTAGCCCAGTGCTGCATCTGCTCGGCTTGCAGCCTCTTCACTAGACTTTCTTCTCCCCGGACCTTCTTCGCAGCCTCAAGCAATTTATACAGCGCGTCATCGCCGTATTGAGCTGTCAGTGTCGAGATCGCCGCCGTCGCTTTTGCCGGGTACTTGGCACTCAAATCGTCCACGTACTTGATCCAGACAGCGAACTGTGGGTAATAAAATAACAGATCCCCAGCTTTGGTAAGCTCCATACGCGAGAAAACTGTATCCGCCTTTTGCCGCTGCGGAGCCATTTCTGGAGATTTTCAGTGGTGGCTGTCGACGAGGAGAACAACATTTTGGCCTTCTCGATAGCGGAAACGGTGAGCCCCGCTCGCTTCGCCCTCGTGCCGAGCTGATAGTTTATGCGAACTGGATAAATTGGCAACGTTCGTTTCAGAATATGACACCGCTACATTGGCGTTGAGACTGCGAAACACGGAGGATATGGTCAACGCAATAAGCAAACAGAGGTACATCCTTCGACTTGGGTGCTGGGGGCCAAGTTTGTGGATGAAATAGCCATTCAAGATAGGTATCTATAATAAAGGCGCTCGCTCAAAAGTTGGCCATCATCATGATGACGAATAAACGGGGATGTCAAGAAATGGATTTGTTTGTTTTAGTCTGGATGATCACCGACGTCAGTTACAGCAACTCACTCGCGTGAGCACACCAAACGAATGAATAGGCTGATTTGCGACCAAGTACGGTATGACGACACAATTTGGGAACCAACCACAAGAACGGAATGCTATAAGAGCCCCTGATTCCCTACGGAGGCAGAAGAACAACGTATAGTTTTGGTCATGGTGAAAAGAAAGGATTGGTGCGTGAAGGTAATGCTGAGGTTGGATGGTTTCCCAAGAGTTGAGCGAATAGCGGATCCGGACTAGAAGTACTTCGTGCAATTCTTGAAGCTAATGGCGATCGGTGTGGACAGGACGCGATGCAGCAACGTGTTGGAAGACGCGAAACTTCCGTGTGCTGCCCACCAGAAGCTGCTGGGGAACTCTGACAACCGTCCATGGATCTAGCTGGGAACGCTCGAGCAGCAAGTGGCTGCAACCGTCCACGGATTGGCCTTCCAGCAAATGATCATCTGCATATCGAACAGTAGTTACTAGGAGCTAGAACTACCTGCATAACACAACAATCAATCACTTCCGAATTTGGGAGCTCGTCGAAAGTCAATCTCCAACACAACGTTCAATGCCGCAGGGTGATGTTGACCATAACTTCAATCTATTCTATCTACATGTATTTATTTTCCTGTCGCACTAACCACTTCAAAATATTTCGCTTAAAAGCTCACATCGTTTTTTCAATGACAAAGACGAGCATCCAGCAACATCAGCACACTCACTTCTCTCGGCCGTGGTTACTGGGGATTCAATCTTAGGAATGAATGAACATAATGTATTCTCTGGATTTTAATCCAGAGTTTCTCCCAAACAATCCTTTTATCAAAACCCACTGTTCTGGGTCGCAAACCAGAAGCTTACCCCCTAGATGATGTGCATCAGTGTGAGATCCCAGTCCCGATGGGATTCCAGATGTGATACATCAGTCGCCTCCCTCGCTTCGCTGTGACCAAGAACGCTGCCAAGGACGCTGTGCAAGCTAGGTAGCTAGGAGAGCAGTAGGGAGCTGTAGAGAGCGACGAATTCTATTTTACTTTTAATTCACTTTGCAATTTACCTTGAACAAGGCACTCCTCGACCGCGAACGCCGAGGACGCAGAACAAAGCTAGCTTTAGTACTGTGTACTAATTGCTGGGTCGTGCTGGGCAAGCCGACTCTTCGCTGTGCAAGCCGACTTCCCGCCGGACACGCGGAAACCTCGCTGTGTAGCCAACACGCTCGCTGTGCAAGCCAACACCTCGCTGTGCAAGTGAGTATTTGACGCTTCAGCTGTTCGACGTTTTCCGGGATCCTCAAGGATGGCCGGTTTCACGATGGAGGAACAAGAAGCGCCACCCGGGCCACCCCCCGGGGACACGAACCCTAACGCCCAAACCATCGACACTGCTGCTCCTGAAGCCCTCCGTCGGTGAATGCGCCCACCGCTCCGGAAGGATCCGATGCTCTCACCCAACGCGGCTCACATGCTCGACGGCCCAGCCTACGTGTTCTACACGCTGCATCTGGCGGCCCTTTCGCGATGCCGCGCCGCGAATTTGGCGGTGAGGGTGATGTAGACATGGAAGATGTCAGTGGTGATACCACGCGGCCTTGTTCGGAGAGAGACCGGGTATTCCCAGCAGAACTAGGGAAGCGTGTCCAGACCATGCCGACTCTGCCAAAGCCGCCGACTGTCAGAGGGTCTACGGCGTTTGAAAAGCAGCGCGTCATGAAGGACTATGAACCCTACAGCCGACAGCTATCAGCCCTGGAAACAGCGTTCTTTCGCCCTTTCGTATGCCCGTTGGAGCATGTGTTGAAGATGAGCGTCGACGCCTGATCGCAATGTTTGACATCTGCAAATCGCTAGTCGACATCACGGAGAAGGACTGGATCGATTACTTTTGGGAGGGTCGGGTCGTGGGCGAACTGGATTTCGACAAGGTGAAGGCTCTGATGAAGGAGAAGCTCCGCATGGATGTGAGCCTCACCGATGCTGACTCGTGTCCAAGCTGGCACACGAGATGTACCAGGTATTGGAACAGGCGAACATGGAGTGGATGGTCAAGGGTGAGCCGAAGAAGATTGTGAACTACCTCATCGATACTCTCTCACCAGAGGAGTTTTAGCGGACAATCAAGAACGAGATGGCGCGTGAGGCAAACAAGCCCCTCTGCAAGGACGTGGTAGCTTTCATCAAGTGGCTGCGAGCCAGCTGTAAGGAGTACCTGCGATGGAGCCTGCGAATGCCAAGAAACCACAGCCTGCGCCGTCCGGAAGAGCACGGCGGCGGTCAGAAGCCAGCCGCGAAAGGCGCTCCAGAGAAGTCGAACGCCGGCGGTATGCCTGGCGCAGGCGGGAAACGGACATGTTTGAAGTGTCATAGCACTGCTCATCGTGTGAAGGACTGCCCTTGAAATCCGGCGAAGCCGAGACGCTTCTTCGCGAATGGCGCGAAAACGTACCGCCACCCAGACGGCCACTCGCACGGTTCCGCCAGCTCAAGGTATTAAGGCCCTCCGTCTGCAGGACGGGTCTGAAGACGCTGGCAGAACTTGTCAGGCGGTAATTGAAGGTGTCCTGGAGCTGGACAGAGTGCTGTTGGACTCTGGTGCGGACGTGAACGTTGCTAGCCGCTCACTGGTCACACGTCTGGAGAGCAGTGGCGTTTCGGTGAGTGGAGACGTGCTCGCCGAGATAGTTGTTCACGTTCGATGGCAACACTCTCACAGTAACGCAGAAGGCCTGGTTTGACTCAATCCAGATTTACACAAGTGCTGGGCCGCTACTGCTATGACGCACCCCAGCTTGGCTTTTTGAAGACGACACCGAGCCGCTGACGATGGTGCTGTCCAGACCGGTAATGGAGCAGCTCGGCTACTCCGTCGATGCTATCCTTGCTAGAGCTTATGGCACCAGGCCTAAATGGGACCTGCAGACCTCACGACCGAGGAGGGAGCAGTAAAGTCCCTTCAGGACGACGGTCATCGTCGTTACCCTCCTGCTCATTTGCAGTACTTGGACCAGCACGTGGACGAGCTCTTGGCGAATGGGCTAGCGTACACGAATCCGAACAGCAGATGGGCATCTCCTCCTCGAATTGTTAAATGAGGTCATCCATTTTGACTTCCTGTCATTACCTGCCGACGAAGACACGCAGAAGAAGAAGTACATCTTGGTGATCAAGGACGATTTCAGTGGCTTCGTTGAACTGCATCCGAGACTAGCAGCAGATGCGCCAGCTTGCGCGTCTGCTCTGCTGGGATGGTTCGAGCGATTTGGCGTGGTGAAGCAGTGGTTCTCCGACCAGGGCCTCATTTTTGCAATGAAGTCATGAAGATTCTGGCACGCACACTTGAATCTCAGCACCATTTCACCACGGCCTATTGCCCGTGGGCGAACGGCACTGTCGAAGTTGTGAACCGGTTGCTCCTAAGATGTCTTCGTGCGGTTCTGAGTGAACGGAGGCTCCCCATCCAAATGAGAATCAGTGCTCGGGTTGGTACAATCAGAGCTGAACCAACAGCCATCAGACAGACTGGGTGGTCGGACCCCTCTTACAGCTTTTGCCGGGCTGATTCCGACGACTCCACTCGCGGTGATATTTCGGACGATCACGTGGTGGAAATGAGCGCAGCAGCGCTGCAAACCATTCAAGAGCAACACTTGACTCAGATGGCTGAAGCGCTGGACACTATGCACCGAGACATTGCAGAGACCAGCGATCGCAGGCGCGTGCAAGCACGAGCTCGACGCGCCAGCAAGTCCAGGCCGCCGAATTTCTCTGTAGACGATTTCGTTCTAGTCGCCATGGTCACGTACAGTACGCGCTACACTCGCAGGGAGGTCATCTAGTTGAAGCCTTCCGAGGCGTCGGCTTTAATGAAGCTGCAAGTCGCTGGGAAGTGACTCGGACTCGAGGCTATCGAAAACACGTGGAAACCTTACTCAGCGCTGCAAGCGGACGCTCCAGTACTACTCGACCGACATTGTCCTGCGCATGCCGACACCCCGATGTAAGCGCGATGGTCTCCGCATAACCCCATCGTCGACGTCGGAACACCCGTCGACGACGTTGAGTGCCTGTTGGTGGGGACTTCCAACCGGAGGGGAAGTGTTCTGGGTCGCAGACCAGAAGCTTACCCCCCAGATGATGTGTATCAGTGTGAGATCCCAGTCCCGATGGGATTTCAGATGTGATACATCAGTCGCCTCCCCGCTTCGCTGAGACCAAGGACGCTGCCAAGGACGATGTGCAAGCTAGGTAGCTAGGAGAGCAGTAGGGAGCTGTAGAGAGCGACGAACTCTATTTTACTTTCAAATCACTTTGCAATTTACCTTGAACAAGGCACTCCTCGACCGCGAACGCCGAAGACGCAGAACGCCCACTTTCACCTTGAGAAGGCACCCCATTGCGTCGAATCAAGCAGAATGCTAAGCCGTATCCACCTGAAAGTTAGTACATATAGTGCTTGATTTTACACTGTGAACTTCACAAAAACGTCCAATTTGCCCGCTGAACAATTAACTTGCACAAGTAGGTTAAATAAAAGCTTGCGGTATGCAACCAAGTACGACAACGCAATTTGGGAACCACAAGAACGGCAGGTTTGAGCCTACGATTTACAACGGAGGCAGTCGAGAGGATATGAAGGTGAAAGTACAGATTTGGGCCAATGCGAAGCGAAAAAATGGTACGTGAAGGAAATGCTGAGCGGTTTATCTAAAGCTGAACGAAAAGCGAAACCAGCCTATGAGTACTTCTTGCTTTCTTGAAATTAACGGGGCGATCAGAGTAAACACCGCTCACTGCCTCCTTGATGAGCAATACTCAATGCTGCAGGAAGATGGCGAAGATGCCAAAATTGTAAATATGCCCGTCTTTTGGGTGAGCTCAATCCTCACTTGTGGTTTCCTCAGTGGTGTTGTTCGAAACTAGCAAAAGCCTAGCGTCCAGAAACTGCTACTCTAACTAAACGCCAGGGCTGTTACATGTAGTACTTCAGCGAGTTTGGGTCTGAGTTTGATTGTTCTCAACGTTAAAAATCGTCAAATCGGCTAACATTTACGTGGTCGCTGTTGCAGATCGCATCTGGCACAACTGACAACAGACCCAGTGGTGCCAGCAACCACCTGGGTTACCCGTGACGACAGAAACGGCGATAACGACCACCGACCATGAAACCAATACCAAGAGGGTCCAACGCCCACGCATACTAGGCTAGCTTGATACTGCAGCTAGCCATAACTACTTCATTCTCAATTCTACCTGGTGCGAGGCATCACACCACAAGGAGCCCATTGGCTTCCCAAGTGCACTCCCCACACCACGAGAAGCCACCTTGTCTTCCCAAGTGCGCCCCCATTAGGTTATGAGCCCAACTGGTCGGCTTCTTTACGCGACCAGTGAAGAATTCGACGACTCGCGAGGCGACATCGACCAAGACGACACAGCTTCGGCACGAGGTGCTGAGAGCTTTAAAGAAGAAGCAGGAGACCAAAGGACGAATCTGTCAGGCCTCTTCGACAACCTCCACTTCGACCCATCGGATCAAGAAGCGATGGAACAGCAAGACCAGCTTTAGCTGATTTTTCACCTGCAAAATGAACTCGCAGAGATGGAGAGACAATTAGCTGCGCGTGCCGCGAGCTCCCACCATGTCGGATGTTAGTATGGAGACAGCACCGCCATCTCCGAAGAAGCTAAAAATCAAAGACGTGCAATGCTCGACCTTTAAGGGAAACGAGGTTTACTCGGGTCTCGACGCCGGCTTTCAGAATTTTATGCAGAAGTTTGAACACGCTGTCCGGACCGAGGGGCTAGTGAACGGGTCCACCTGGACCGACGAACTGAAGGCATCGGTCATTGTGAATTTTCTCGAGGAGAAAGCATCGCGGTACTTCCACAACAAGAACCTTTAGTGGCAGCAGCGTCACAATGGTGACAATATGCCCTACGCTGAGGTAAAACGTGCGATGCGTGCTGAGTTTGGCTGCAAGCTTAGTCAACTTGAGCTTAGTACGAAGATGCAATGCAACAAACGAGAAGGAGACTCGTGGCGTGACTACCTGGATTACCTGAACTTTATCGAGAGCCTCATGGAGGGTTGGTGATGGAAGTGTTTGGACATCACGCGTGCCCTGAGCTAGCACCGACACTCCTTTCTTCAGTACCTGAAGATGCCATCGACTACGTCATGGAACCGACCGCATGAAGCGTCTACTGTACAAGCTGAAGGGTGATGGTCGACGTTGTGGCAGCAAGCGAGACGACCGGAAATATCGCCAAGGCGACCACCGCAACTCGAATTTACATGGCTCTCGTAGCCATGACCGCAACCATCGTCATAATGATCATCAACCATGGCGAACCAAGCAAAACACTAGTGATGATACACCACAACGTCATCAACAGCCAAGCAGCAGCGAAGCTTATCCGCCTTTGGACGTCCTGGAAATCGCGGAGAAGTTCGATGCCACGTGTGTGATCAGCCTGGACACAAAATCGCCACGTGCCCAGTAGTGGAGCGAGCAAAACAATTGGCGTCGAGTGGAAGTGCAAATCTTGCCTCCGCTGACGAAAGTGATGGAAGTGTGTCTGCGGACTCAGATACTGAAGCCCACGTATGGGTTTCTTCGAGCGGCTCAGGGAAACTAGTGCCGCGACAAATACGAGTGTTTGGACAATTGACTCAGGGGCAACACACCATCTGTGTACGGATCGCGATCAACTTTTCGCGATACAGCCAGCTCTTTTATCGATCCAAGTCGCAAACGGAAATTACGTTACCGCTACTGAGAAGGGAAACACCGTTATCACTACAACCGAACACGGCGAGAAGCATAGTATTTTGCTGGAAAATGTGTATTTCTCGACCGGAATCGACCGGAACTTAATTTCGGTCACCCAGTTGACAGAGCGTGGATACACATGCGAGTTCGGCAAGCAAATGTGTGTTATCAAGGGCAAAACTGGTAAGACAGTCGCTGAAGTGTCGAAATCCCTGCAAATGGCCTTTGGTCAGCGGGAATCGAACAAGGGACTGCATCCTTTGCCTCGATGAAGTCTTCCACACTGCAACAATGGCATTAGCGACTAGAATATGTAAATTTCCAGGACCTCGTTCGCATGATCGACAAGAAACTTGCCGACGACATGGTGGTGTCCAACAACAAGGTCGATTTCTGCATGAGTTGTGCCGAAGCAAAGCAAACTCGCCGTACCAAGAATAAGGAAGATACGTCTTCGTCTGCTCCCACCGATGAACCTGGAGCCACACTGTGTGTAGACTTGAAGACTAACATGACTCCAGACCGACTTGGTCACAAGCACATTTTGACAATAGTAGGTCATGCTACAAACTACAACCGTGTCTACTTGCTCCGTAAAAGAGCGACGCTGAACGAAATCTTGAGGACTTTATCAGTGAGTTCGAGCGCCAACATGACATTACGGTGAAAGTGGTTAGATCTGATGGAGGTGGTGAATTTGGAAGTTCTCGGCTTGATCGGTTTCTACTCAACCGTTGAATCCGGCATCAACTCACGAAGCCTGGCATGTCTGCTTTAAATGGAAGGCGGAGCGTTTTCACAGGACAGTTATGGACTCAGCTGGAGCGATGCTCTGGGCGTCGGCATTGCCGCAGCGATTTTGGGGTGACGCAGTCCTTTATGCCAGCTACATCCGAAATTACTTGTCGACGCGTGCGAACGCCGATCACGCATCTCCAATTGAAGCACTCAAAAGCAAGGTGCCTAGCGTCTCACACATACTGAAATTTGGCTCAAAGTGCACGAGTCACATCCACCATTCTGCGAAGCGCTCAGCCATAAAACGTACTGAAAAGGGTATCATTATCGGCATTGAATCTCAGAAGAAGGCATACCGTGTTTTCATCCCGCGCACAAAGCGCATTGGGGTTTTCCGAGGAGCCGAAGGCGACGCGGAAAAAGAGGTTTCCGGAGAGGAAGGTCATCAAGACCCGGCACCATTCCGGACTCTGCCGCGTCAGAATAGCTGCATGAGTACGCGCCATGGTTTCCTACCCAACACACGGGGATGTCGCATGCAGTCCCCGGGCGGGTAGGTTTTTCCCATCGCTAGGATTAGAGTAGAGAAGACCAGTCCATTCGAGAGGCCATTTTTCGGCGGCGGCGACCACACAAGCACCGACGGCCAGCGATCCACCGCCTCGGTCAAGCCCGCTCTCAACCCGCCACGCCACTCCCAGGGCTGACCTCTCCGATCAATCTCTCTGGCCGGCGCCGCGTCCGCGCGCCCACGCCCATCGACCTCGCTCTACGAGCCCGAGGCTTAACATGTGAATGGACTGATATTATGCCCCCATGACCTGTACTAAGAAGGAAACATTTCTACTACGCACATTCAGAACATTGATCGTTTGGATTCGCGAGCTGTGGGTTGTTACATGGACGCTGTCGACACCGATTGCAACGACACTCCTGATGATCACCTGGTCGATAACGAGAATTCCGACGATAAAATCGCCGACCAACCGCAAACCGAAAGCAGTGGATCGGAGCCTGGGAGTCCCTCGGAGCTACATCAACTTAGCTCACGTGCAATCCAGCTCATCTTCGGGTTAAATCAACCCCGTGCATTACCACGGGACGAGTTTCACCTTCCGCAATCGTTCCTGGATGGATTTGCAACTCCGGTCACTGCACTGCTCACGATCGGGCTACAAGGAGGCACAGCCTTTGCGACCCTTCTAGAAAGCGAAGGTGTCAAAGAACCAAATACGGTAAAGAGGCGATGACTAGTCCTTACTGGCGTGAATGGGAGCAGGCGATGCAAGAGGAACTTCGAGCCGTATCGAACAACGCTACATGGGAAATTGTCGTTGCCCTCAGCGACGGCAGTGTGATCAGCGCTAAATGGGTGTTCAAAATTAAGTTCGACAACAAAGGAGCTGGAGCGATTTAAGGCCCGCCTTGTTGCTCGTGGCTTCAACCAAACGTTTGGCATGTATTTCGCTGAGACCTTCGCATCAGTGCTGAAAATTGCAAGCCTACGATTCATTGTTGCACTCGCGGCGCTCTGGCATGCTTTCATTCGGCAAGGGATGTACCCAACGCCTATCTCCGAGCTGAACTCGACCGACCTATCTCCTGCAGGCCTTCAATATTCCCAAAGGAAAATGCCTACTCTTGCAAAAGAGTTTGTATGGTGTCAAACAAAGCGACAAACTCTGGAACGACACCATTCACAGCTACCTACTAGAACTTGTCTTCAGGAGGAGCAACCTTGACCCTTGTCTGTACTTCCGGGAGAACAATGGCAAGCTGACGGTGCTGGGACTTTACGTAGATGACGTCGTGGTTGTCAGCCAGTGTGAAGGCGACTCTGACTGGACAATGCAGAAGCTAACCGAGCAATTTCAAATCAAGGACATGGGTCCAGCAAAGAAATGTTTGGGGATTCACATCGAGCAAAACGACACTGGTATCTATCTGCACCAAGCGAGCAATATTGACAGTTTGCTGATGAAACTTGGCATGGAAATTTGCCGTCCGGTAACGACGCCGATGAGTCGACCCGAGACTTATACAGCGAGGACTGTGAGCCATTTTTCGACACCAGCGATATGCGAGAGACAATTGGTTCTCTACTATGGTTGAGCACATGCACTCGGGCAGATATCACGATGCCTGTGAATTACTTAGCGCGCTTCGTATCCGCACCTACCACTGCGCATTGGACCGCTGTAAAACATGTCTTGCGCTACCTTCAGGGTCCAGAGACCTGAAAATGCTCTTTCCGCGCCCGCAAGCACCACAGCGAACCTTCAACGCAGACATTTTCAGTGATGCTGATTGGGCTAGGTCCAAGGATGCCAAGTCGACTTCAGGTGGATTGCTTACCATTGAATGGCATGCAATTGCCACGTACAGCCTGGCATGTCGGCTTTCGCTGGAAGGCGGAGTTATCGCTGGGACGAGCCGTGGACTCAGCTGGAGCGACGCTCTGAGCTCGGATTGCCACAGCAAGAGTGACGCAGTCCACATGCCATCACATCCAAATTACTTGTCGACGCTATGCGAACGACGTCACGCATCTCCAATGAAGCACATACCAAAGCAAGGTGCCTAGCATCTCACGCATACTGAAATTTGGCTCAAAGTGCACAGTCACATCCACCACTCTGCGAAGCGCTCAGCCAAAACTCGTACTGCAAAAGGGTATCATTATCAGCATTGCACCTCAGAAGAAGGCATACCGTGTTTTCATCCCGCGCACAAAGCGCATTGGGGTTTTCCGAGGAGCCGAAGGCGACGCGGAAAACAGGTTTCCGGAGAGGAAGGTCATCAAGACCCGGCACCATTCCGGACTCTGCCGCGTCAGAATAGCTGCATGAGTACGCGCCATGGTTTCCTACCCAACACGGGGATGTCGCATGCAGTCCCCGGGCGGGTAGGTTTTTCCCATCGCTAGGATTAGAGTAGAAGACCAGTCCATTCGAGAGGCCATTTGCTCTTCGGCGGCGGCGACCACACAAGCACCGACGGCCAGCGATCCACCGCCTCGGTCAAGCCCGCTCTCAACCCGCCACGCCACTCCCAGGGCTGACCTCTCCGATCAATCTCTCTGGCCGGCGCCGCGTCCGCGCCCGCCCATCGACCTCGCTCTACGAGCCCGAGGCTTAACATGTGAATGGACTGATATTATGCCCCCATGACCTGTACTAAGAAGGAAACATTTCTACTACGCACATTCAGAACATTGATCGTTTGGATTCGCGAGCTGTGGGTTGTTACATGGACGCTGTCGACACCGATTGCAACGACACTCTGATGATCACCTGGTCGATAACGAGAATTCCGACGATAAAATCGCCGACCAACCGCAAACCGAAAGCAGTGGATCGGAGCCTGGGAGTCCCTCGGAGCTACATCAACTTAGCTCACGTGCAATCCAGCTCATCTTCGGGTTAAATCAACCCCGTGCATTACCACGGGACGAGTTTCACCTTCCGCAATCGTTCCTGGATGGATTTGCAACTCCGGTCACTGCACTGCTCACGATCGGGCTACAAGGAGGCACAGCCTTTGCGACCCTTCTAGAAAGCGAAGGTGTCAAAGAACCAAATACGGTAAAGAGGCGATGACTAGTCCTTACTGGCGTGAATGGGAGCAGGCGATGCAAGAGGAACTTCGAGCCGTATCGAACAACGCTACATGGGAAATTGTCGTTGCCCTCAGCGACGGCAGTGTGATCAGCGCTAAATGGGTGTTCAAAATTAAGTTCGACAACAAAGGGGAGCTGGAGCGATTTAAGGCCCGCCTTGTTGCTCGTGGCTTCAACCAAACGTTTGGCATGTATTTCGCTGAGACCTTCGCATCAGTGCTGAAAATTGCAAGCCTACGATTCATTGTTGCACTCGCGGCGCTCTGGCATGCTTTCATTCGGCAAGGGATGTACCCAACGCCTATCTCCGAGCTGAACTCGACCGACCTATCTCCTGCAGGCCTTCAATATTCCCAAAGGAAAATGCCTACTCTTGCAAAAGAGTTTGTATGGTGTCAAACAAAGCGACAAACTCTGGAACGACACCATTCACAGCTACCTACTAGAACTTGTCTTCAGGAGGAGCAACCTTGACCCTTGTCTGTACTTCCGGGAGAACAATGGCAAGCTGACGGTGCTGGGACTTTACGTAGATGACGTCGTGGTTGTCAGCCAGTGTGAAGGCGACTCTGACTGGACAATGCAGAAGCTAACCGAGCAATTTCAAATCAAGGACATGGGTCCAGCAAAGAAATGTTTGGGGATTCACATCGAGCAAAACGACACTGGTATCTATCTGCACCAAGCGAGCAATATTGACAGTTTGCTGATGAAACTTGGCATGGAAATTTGCCGTCCGGTAACGACGCCGATGAGTCGACCCGAGACTTATACAGCGAGGACTGTGAGCCATTTTTCGACACCAGCGATATGCGAGAGACAATTGGTTCTCTACTATGGTTGAGCACATGCACTCGGGCAGATATCACGATGCCTGTGAATTACTTAGCGCGCTTCGTATCCGCACCTACCACTGCGCATTGGACCGCTGTAAAACATGTCTTGCGCTACCTTCAGGGGTCCAGAGACCTGAAAATGCTCTTTCCGCGCCCGCAAGCACCACAGCGAACCTTCAACGCAGACATTTTCAGTGATGCTGATTGGGCTAGGTCCAAGGATGCCAAGTCGACTTCAGGTGGATTGCTTACCATTAATGGCATGCTGATTGCCTGGTACAGCGAAGCAGTCCACCGTGGCTCTCTCCACTGCTGAGGCGGAGTATATCGCTGGGACGACTGCCGTGCAGGTCTTGTCTATGGGTCCAGCAACTACTCAAAGAGCTTGGACTGCACAGCAAGAGCGACGCAGTCACACTGCACATCGACAATCAGAGTGCAATCAAAAATATGGAGAACGACGTGACTACAGCCCGCATGAAACACATACCATAAAGTTTCACTTCATCCGTGACGCTATCCGCAAAAAGGCACTCAATGTCCAATACTGCCCCACCACTGAGATGAAAGCAGACATACTGACCAAACCACTCGGTGCAA
Organism: Phytophthora hibernalis; assembly: GCA_012656075.1. Lineage (NCBI taxonomy): Eukaryota > Oomycota > Peronosporomycetes > Peronosporales > Peronosporaceae > Phytophthora > Phytophthora hibernalis. The sequence continues at coordinate 31,403 of JAAKBF010000302.1, read as the reverse complement.
CCCTGCAAGCACGCAACGTAGCCATTCTCAAGCTTGTAGTGCACCACCCCAGCCAGAACTAACCGAAGTTCAACATCGACCGTCACTGTCGAGGAGGATTGTTGCAGATCGCACCTGGCACAACTGGCAACAGACCCAGTGGTGCCAGCAACCACCTGGGATACCCGTGACGACAGCAACGGCGATAACAACCACCGACCATGAAACCAATACCAAGAGGGTCCAACGCCCATGCATACTAGGTTAGCTTGATACTGCAGCTAGCCATAACTACTTCATTCTCAATTCTACCTGGTGCGAGGCACCACACCACAAGGCGTCCATTGTCTTCCCCAAGTGCACTCCCACACCACGAGAAGCCACCTTGTCTTCCCAAGTGCGCCCCCATTAGTCGCTGGTAGTTTGATTGTATTGATCGCTGAGAAATACTGTACGGTTGCTTGCCTTTTCAAGCTTGAAGAGATGTTTGCAAAGTTAGATACGGTGTACTTTGGAGAGCTACGAGCGTTCGTGGATTCCTGCAAGACCTCGCGCTAACAGCTCCTTCAAGGCTGAAATTTGGTGGCCTTGAATGTTGTACTACGTCGTATTACTACTTATTTCGAAGCAAAGTCCCGATAACATGTTTTTCTGAAGTCGACGATGCTTGACAGTCATCAAGTACAGTGGAAATATGAAAACTCTCAGGCTTCCCAACACCCCGGTCTGAAGCACAGTCGTGACAGGCAGGTTGAACTTCGAGGCTACATTATTTCTATGTACTACCAGTACTAAATACTTCATGTATTAATAGTACATGTAGTAGTCAACGGTGTTGACTAAAAGACTGAGGATGAGGTCGAGACTTGACAATTCCTCCGCGGTCGAGTGGGGAAAAGATACAGGTAAAGAAGAATCAAGTCAGGAGATGCTGCGGCCACCCGTCCAACGACCACGATTGTGTCACTGCTTATCCGAGCGAAGCGATCGACTTCAACCGTTGGCGCGGTAGTGTGCGGACCGTCGTAATTTCCAGATTACAATGGAGAGCTTGCGCCTGTGATGAACGCTTGTGCGAGTAGCACCAAGTTTTACAACACGAGTACATTTCAATGCTTGAGAGACACTAGCTGCGCCTCGAATGTACGCTACCTTTCGGCACTACTGATCCTAACACGGATGCTACGGGAGACTCGAGTGCTTGGAGGGCTCACTTACTGAGCTTGATGTGGACATACTCCGCCGAGTACTACCCTTTCGCGATTTTCGAGGACTGCGTTTTGGTGGCATTGACGCACTGTGCTGATAATAGATGATCGAGGCTTCCGTTCGGTCTTTTCTTTTTCCAGTCTCTTCATCCTTGTTGTCGGCGAAGAAGCTCAGGGTATACCCAATGAGCGTCAGCATGCAACCGAGCTGTGCCAGCGCTCGAACTTGGTGTACCGCAATGTCCTTCTCTGCGGTGGCAACCTTGTATCAGTGATTTTTGCATGAAAAGCACTTAACCTTCGTCGCGCCAAGTCTTACCATAGTCCCAGAGTTTCGTGTACACGTCGTCGAGCCGCATGGTAGAGCTGCAGTAGTTCTCTCCTAGCTTTAAGAAATGCACTGCATCACAACATCCGCATCAGCACATAGCCCCGTTCTCAACCACCTACACTTGCTTTCATACCTCTGCGATCGTGAGGTGCGGCGCTTCTGAGCCATTGTAAAGCACAGGTAGATAAACAATCACACACATGGTGAAGAGCGCCACGCACGAGAGTTCAATGAGGAAGCCGCGCTTGACAGCATGCAGCTCGCCCAGCTTGATCCGCGAGACGCTGCGTGGTCCATACCGATCTGTGATGAACACGCCGGCATCCATCTCGGCGCGCTTCACAAGGAAAATCCGGTAGTTCAAGTATGTCTACAATCGGTAAGAAGATAACAACGGTTCAACGTCATCATCATCAACTGAACAACAGCATCTCTGTCCTCCTTACGTTGGTGAACATGGCCACCGTCTCGCAGAGCAAGAACCCAAAGGCCGAGTTGTTGTGCACCGTCGGTGAGGCATCGAAGGAAGCGAACACCGGCAGACCGAACGCCCCACGACGCCGAAGATACAACTCACGTACGACAGCGAGCACACAAGCCTCGAGACCTGGTCGTTCTCCAGACTTTTCTGCAGGAATTGGTGCTTGTACTCGTGGTTAAAGCTCCACGTGAGTCCCAGCAGCACAGCCACGACGTTGAGTCCGAAGAAAAGCACATATGAGCCGGGTGGGTCTGTCAACAATGGAGTGAGTCAGCACGATTAAAACAGGTGACTATAGTGCTCTTGAGCTAGTCGCACCGCGCCCCAAGTCCGAGATGAACGGCCAGGCCAAGCCGCCCACGTAGACGTGGTTGGCCCTGGCGATGACGAACGCGACGGCCACCGTCAACAGCGCCGTAAAGGCCGTGGCCAGCGCAGCGATTGCTCGCAAGCGACTCATGCCAAACTCGGATCCGCACTTGCGCCCTTCAAGATCCGGTGCTACACCACTCATTTACATGACAAGATACACGTTGAAGTTGCCTTCCTTTGCTTTTTGCTAGCCATTGCTTTCGTTAGTCAGCGCACTACAACGTCGAGAAAGGGAGCATCATTCTCACCTGGTTTCACGCTCTTCTTAGCGGCCTCATGCTCTTGTGTATTGGTCTTGTCTTCTTGCATGATGCCTCGGGGGTAGCTACGAACTCCGGGTTGGCCGTCGATCTGCCTGGTTGCGTCCTCACTGCTGTCCGCTTATCTGTAGATCTTGAGCGAGCGGTCCATAGACGTAGTAGCGAGGAAGCTCGAGAGTCGGGCGCAACTGGACACCAGTGACGGCGGCCTTGTGGTCGCTCAGCGTCTTGACCACCTCCCATTGGTTCTTGCTGACCTCTTTCAACACCTGGACAGTCTGCGCGCTCGCCACGGCAAGGTGCGAGCCGCTGGCGTCGAAGTTGACCGAGTGGATGGCGCCGAGTTTCAGCTTCGGCTGCTCCTTCTTCAGGTCCAGCTCGAAGAGAGCTCGTGGCCTTGCGCAGATCCCACAGCTTCACCACGCCATCTTCGCTTCCTGACGCGAGGTGGTAGCCGTTCTCGAAGCCGAGCGCAGTCACAGGCGCCGCGTGGCCCTCGAACGTCACGACGTTCGACAGCAGTTCACAGCCCACATCTGCACCAATTTGCTCTTGGCCGCCGTGCCGAAGATACCTCCGTCCGGGTGGAAGCGCACGCAGCGCGCCTCGTTCGCTGCCTTCTTGGGCTTGCCGGACGTCGCTTCGGGCATGGCCAGCTCGCCGTTGAGCGTGTAGCGAGACAGCAGTTGGCCGCGACGCACGTCGTGGATCGCCCACGTGGCATCAAGCGATCCCGACAGCACGTAGTTACCTGTGGGGTGGATGGACGCGCTGGCCACGGCGTCCTCGAAGCTGTCGAGCGTGTAGCCCACGCCGTAACCTTCGTCCTGCGGTGTCCAGAGCATGAGCGTCTTGTCGTGCGAGGCCGTGAGCAGCATGTCGGCCGTCGGGTGGAACTCGACGTGGCTGATCTTCTTGGTGTGGCCCGTGAGCGTGGCCACGAGCTGCTGCTTGTCCGTGTCGAAGACTTTGGCGTGTTTGTCCACTCCGCCCGTGGCCACACGCGTCGGCTGCTTGCCGTCCAGCCACGCACGTCACGCCGGGCTTGTCTGAGTCGTGCAGCGTGTGGCTCGAAGCCACTTTCCACTTGTCCAGACCCGCGAGTCGCGCGGCGCGCTCCGGCGCGTCCTTTTCTTGAACTCCGTGCGCTGCTTGGCCAGCGCCTTCTGCTGGCTTCGACGGTGGCCAGCACCTCGGGCGTCAAGGCCGCGCCCAGTTCTGGCCCTGTCCCATGTCCACATCTTCCTGCTGAGGTCGCTCCTTGAGCGTGGTCAGCTCGCGTTGAGCCGCGCGATGACGCGACACGCCGCGTCGTGCTGGTGCAGCGCGTGGCTGAGCTCCTGCAGCGTCTGCTCAGGTGCTGCTTGAGCGTGAACGTCTCGAGCGATGACGGCGTCCCACTCGTTCTGGAAGGCGGACAGCAGCTGCGGGATGCCAGCCGCCTCGGGCGCAATAGCGGAGGTGACGCATGGGACGTGGCGGACGGCGTCGGCAAGCGCTAGCAGGTCCTTGGCAATCGGCGTCCAGCGGCTCGCCCGTGACGGGGGCAGCGCTGCTGGTTCTGCGCCAGGTACTTGAGCAGGAGCGCTTCTCGAACACGAGGCCGGACTGGAGAGACGCCACGGGCTCCACGGGCACCTGGCCGCTCAGACTGCACAGCATCATATGTTCTCGGGATCCGGTGGCCGCGCGGTTTTCTGGAATGGAGACGCTCTTTTTCGGGACAAGGGAACCTGCGTCTCTGCTAAGTACGGAATTGCAATTGAATGCGGAATGGTCTGGAGGCAACATGACGTTGAGCTGGAGACCGAACACCAGAGACGTCCGCGGAGGATCCGTACGCTGTGGGTTGACACTCCACTTCCCGACCATCCGTTGCGGTTGGAGTGTCCAGGGAGGACCGACGCCACGCTTCGTAGACGACTCGTCTCCAACAAGTGAGCTGCGAGGCCAACGTACGATATAGTCACGGTCGGTATGCGACCAGAGCTGGACGTTAAGGCCATGATCAGGCTCGAGAGGACTGCAGCCATCCCCAGAAAACCACCACTCAGGTCCATTGAGACAAAACACCGCTGGAGAGAACGAGCCAACTTGTGCCACGATGATCCAGTCGGTGGCGCTGAGCGCAGGAGGCAGGCGTCCCAGTTGGGGCAAGTTGGACGTCTTGCGAGTACGTGGTCAGTACGCACTTCGATCGATGCTCGTCATTCCGCGAAACGGCGCGATCTTGGCGCGGATTGGCAACTACAAGCAGAGCGACGGATTAGGGAGACTACGGAAGCAGTAGCGCGTGATGGCGTCTGGCAAGGCGTTCGGGAGGCAGCAGACGCGAGGCCGTGCTATCAGTGCTCCCGGTGGCATCTCGCCGGCCGCGTGATCTCTGGTGCTGGTGTTGACAAGGGAATGCGGCGCAGAAGGTGGAGGTGGTGCGTCCGTTGTCGATTTCGTGGCGGCCCGACTTGGACCTGTCGGTGGACTGCGCACGATGGTGTTCGCGAACGAGACAGTGTCGATGCCGCCGAGACGGACGGTGTCTGTGGCGTTGAGTCGCGCGTCTGCGTTGCTGACTGGCGCTCGGCTGGATGTCCAGGGCGTGAGCATGGCGGTGCCTCGCTGGAGCGACTTCGTGCTGCTGCACCGCGTGGACAGCGGTCGCGAGTGGGTGGTGGCTGGCGATCTGCAGTCGAGCGACATGAGCTGGCTGAAGGCGGCCGAAGTGGTGCTGGCGCCGCGCACGGCCAAGTCGCAGACCGTGACGGTGTCCACGAACGTGACGTTGGTGGACTCGGTGTCGTCTGGGTCTGTAATAGTGGAGGTGTCGCACGTGGTTCGGAGTATCCCGGACCCTCGGTCTCTGGTTTCGGCGACGATGCTGGAGCCGGTGGAGGTGGAGAGCACGGAGGACGAGGCGGCGCTGGTGTTCATGGGCAAGATGGACGTCTTTGGCGGGTCGCTGGACAGTGCTGCAGTGTGGCTGGAATACTGGTCCGTGGACGTGGAAGTTCGCGGGCACAACTTTGGGCGCCTCCGTGAGTGGCTTGGCGTTCGACGGCAAGTACGCGGAAGTACGGGAGCGTGCTGGCGGCACCGTGGCGAGCGTATCGAATGTGTCGGCGGCGACGCTGGCATCAAATGGGTCGGATGAGTCTTCGGCGGGCGTGCTGGAGCTGTTCCCGGTGGCATCATTCGCCGGCCGCTTCCGTGGATCTCTGGTGCTGGTGTTCCGCGACAAGCGGAATGCGGCGCAGAAGGTGGAGGTGGTGCGTCCGTTGTCGATTTCGTGGCGGCGTGCCGACTTGGACCTGTCGGTGGAGCTGCGCACGATGGTGTTCGCGAACGAGACAGTGTCAATGCCGCCGAGGCAGGCGGTGTCTGTGGCGTTGAGTCGCGCGTCTGCGTTGCTGACTGGCGCTCGGCTGGATGTCCAGGGCGTGAGCATGGCGGTGCCTCGCTGGAGCGACTTCGTGCTGCTGCACCGCGTGGACAGCGGTCGCGAGTGGGTGGTGGCTGGCGATCTGCAGTCGAGCGACATGAGCTGGCTGAAGGGGCCGAAGTGGTGCTGGCGCGCGCACGAACAAGTCGCAGACCGACGGTGTCCACGAACGTGACGTTGGTGGACTCGGTGTCGTCTGGGTCTGTAATAGTGGAGGTGTCGCACGTGGTTCGAGTATCCCGGACCCTCGGTCTCTGGTTTCGGCGACGATGCTGGAGCCGGTGGAGGAGAGCACGGAGGACGAGGCGGCGCTGGTGTTCATGGGCAAGATGGACGTCTTTGGCGGGTCGCTGGACAGTGCTGCAGTGTGGCTGGAATACTGGTCCGTGGACGTGGAAGTTCGCGGGCACAACTTGCGGCGCCTCCGTGAGTGGCTTGGCGTTCGACGGCAAGTACGCGGAAGTACGGGAGCGTGCTGGCGGCACCGTGGCGAGCGTATCGAATGTGTCGGCGGCGACGCTGGCATCAAATGGGTCGGATGAGTCTTCGGCGGGCGTGCTGGAGCTGTTCCCGGTGGCATCATTCGCCGGCCGCTTCCGTGGATCTCTGGTGCTGGTGTTCCGCGACAAGCGGAATGCGGCGCAGAAGGTGGAGGGGTGCGTCCGTTGTCGATTTCGTGGCGGCGTGCCGACTTGGACCTGTCGGTGGAGCTGCGCACGATGGTGTTCGCGAACGAGACAGTGTCGATGCCGCCGAGGCAGGCGGTGTCTGTGGCGTTGAGTCGCGCGTCTGCGTTGCTGACTGGCGCTCGGCTGGATGTCCAGGGCGTGAGCATGGCGGTGCCTCGCTGGAGCGACTTCGTGCTGCTGCACCGCGTGGACAGCGGTCGCGAGTGGGTGGTGGCTGGCGATCTGCAGTCGAGCGACATGAGCTGGCTGAAGGCGGCCGAAGTGGTGCTGGCGCCGCGCACGGCTGTCGCAGACCGTGACGGTGTCCACTGAACGTGACGTTGGTGGACTCGGTGTCGTCTGGGTCTGTAATAGTGGAGGTGTCGCACGTGGTTCGGAGTATCCCGGACCCTCGGTCTCTGGTTTCGGCGACGATGCTGGAGCCGGTGGAGGTGGAGAGCACGGAGGACGAGGCGGCGCTGGTGTCTGGGCAAGATGGACGTCTTTGGCGGGTCGCTGGACAGTGCTGCAGTGTGGCTGGAATACTGGTCCGTGGACGTGGAAGTTCGCGGGCACAACTTGGGCGCCTCCGTGAGTGGCTTGGCGTTCGACGGCGTGTACGCGGAAGTACGGGAGCGTGCTGGCGGCACCGTGGCGAGCGTATCGAATGTGTCGGCGGCGACGCTGGCATCAAATGGGTCGGATGAGTCTTCGGCGGGCGTGCTGGAGCTGTTCCCGGTGGCATCATTCGCCGGCCGCCCGTGGATCTCTGGTGCTGGTGTTCCGCGACAAGCGGAATGCGGCGCAGAAGGTGGAGGTGGTGCGTCCGTTGTCGATTTCGTGGCGGCGTGCCGACTTGGACCTGTCGGTGGAGCTGCGCACGATGGTGTTCGCGAACGAGACAGTGTCGATGCCGCCGAGGCAGGCGGTGTCTGTGGCGTTGAGTCGCGCGTCTGCGTTGCTGACTGGCGCTCGGCTGGATGTCCAGGGCGTGAGCATGGCGGTGCCTCGCTGGAGCGACTTCGTGCTGCTGCACCGCGTGGACAGCGGTCGCGAGTGGGTGGTGGCTGGCGATCTGCAGTCGAGCGACATGAGCTGGCTGAAGGCGGCCGAAGTGGTGCTGGCGCCGCGCACGGCCAAGTCGCAGACCGTGACGGTGTCCACGAACGTGACGTTGGTGGACTCGGTGTCGTCTGGGTCTGTAATAGTGGAGGTGTCGCACGTGGTTCGGAGTATCCCGGACCCTCGGTCTCTGGTTTCGGCGACGATGCTGGAGCCGGTGGAGGTGGAGAGCACGGAGGACGAGGCGGCGCTGGTGTTCATGGGCAAGATGGACGTCTTTTGGCGGGTCGCTGGACAGTGCTGCAGTGTGGCTGGAATACTGGTCCGTGGACGTGGAAGTTCGCGGGCACAACTTGGGCGCCTCCGTGAGTGGCTTGGCGTTCGACGGCAAGTACGCGGAAGTACGGGAGCGTGCTGGCTGCACCGTGGCGAGCGTATCGAATGTGTCGGCGGCGACGCTGGCATCAAATGGGTCGGATGAGTCTTCGGCGGGCGTGCTGGAGCTGTTCCCGATGGCATCATTCGCCGGCCGCTTCCGTGGATCTCTGGTGCTGGTGTTCCGCGACAAGCGGAATGCGGCGCAGAAGGTGGAGGTGGTGCGTCCGTTGTCGATTTCGTGGCGGCGTGCCGACTTGGACCTGTCGGTGGAGCTGCGCACGATGGTGTTCGCGAACGAGACAGTGTCGATGCCGCCGAGGCAGGCGGTGTCTGTGGCGTTGAGTCGCGCGTCTGCGTTGCTGACTGGCGCTCGGCTGGATGTCCAGGGCGTGAGCATGGCGGTGCCTCGCTGGAGCGACTTCGTGCTGCTGCACCGCGTGGACAGCGGTCGCGAGTGGGTGGTGGCTGGCGATCTGCAGTCGAGCGACATGAGCTGGCTGAAGGCGGCCGAAGTGGTGCTGGCGCCGCGCACGGCAAGTCGCAGACCGTGACGGTGTCCACGAACGTGACGTTGGTGGACTCGGTGTCGTCTGGGTCTGTAATAGTGGAGGTGTCGCACGTGGTTCGGAGTATCCCGGACCCTCGGTCTCTGGTTTCGGCGACGATGCTGGAGCCGGTGGAGGTGGAGAGCACGGAGGACGAGGCGGCGCTGGTGTTCATGGGCAAGATGGACGTCTTTGGCGGGTCGCTGGACAGTGCTGCAGTGTGGCTGGAATACTGGTCCGTGGACGTGGAAGTTCGCGGGCACAACTTGGGCGCCTCCGTGAGTGGCTTGGCGTTCGACGGCAAGTACGCGGAAGTAGGGAGCGTGCTGGCTGCACCGTGGCGAGCGTATCGAATGTGTCGGCGGCGACGCTGGCATCAAATGGGTCGGATGAGTCTTCGGCGGGCGTGCTGGAGCTGTTCCCGATGGCATCATTCGCCGGCCGCTTCCGTGGATCTCTGGTGCTGGTGTTCCGCGACAAGCGGAATGCGGCGCAGAAGGTGGAGGTGGTGCGTCCGTTGTCGATTTCGTGGCGGCGTGCCGACTTGACCTGTCGGTGGAGCTGCGCACGATGGTGTTCGCGAACGAGACAGTGTCGATGCCGCCGAGGCAGGCGGTGTCTGTGGCGTTGAGTCGCGCGTCTGCGTTGCTGACTGGCGCTCGGCTGGATGTCCAGGGCGTGAGCATGGCGGTGCTCGCTGGAGCGACTTCGTGCTGCTGCACCGCGTGGACAGCGGTCGCGAGTGGGTGGTGGCTGGCGATCTGCAGTCGAGCCGACATGAGCTGGCTGAAGGCGGCCGAAGTGGTGCTGGCGCCGCGCACGGAGTCGCAGATCAGACGGTGTCCACGAACGTGACGTTGGTGGACTCGGTGTCGTCTGGGTCTGTAATAGTGGAGGTGTCGCACGTGGTTCGAGTATCCCGGACCCTCGGTCTCTGGTTTCGGCGACGATGCTGGAGCCGGTGGAGGTGGAGAGCACGGAGGACGAGGCGGCGCTGGTGTTCATGGGCAAGATGGACGTCTTTGGCGGGTCGCTGGACAGTACTGCAGTGTGGCTGGAATACTGGTCCGTGGACGTGGAAGTTCGTGGGCACAACTTGGGCGCCTCCGTGAGTGGCTTGGCGTTCGACGGCAAGTACGCGGAAGTACGGGAGCGTGCTGGCGGCACCGTGGCGAGCGTATCGATGTGTCGGCGGCGACGCTGGCATCAAATGGGTCGGATGAGTCTTCGGCGGGCGTGCTGGAGCTGTTCCCGGTGGCATCATTCGCCGGCCGCTTCCGTGGATCTCTGGTGCTGGTGTTCCGCGACAAGCGGAATGCGGCGCAGAAGGTGGAGGTGGTGCGTCCGTTGTCGATTTCGTGGCGGCGTGCCGACTTGGACCTGTCGGTGGAGCTGCGCACGATGGTGTTCGCGAACGAGACAGTGTCGATGCCGCCGAGGCAGGCGGTGTCTGTGGCGTTGAGTCGCGCGTCTGCGTTGCTGACTGGCGCTCGGCTGGATGTCCAGGGCGTGAGCATGGCGGTGCCTCGCTGGAGCGACTTCGTGCTGCTGCACCGCGGACAGCGGTCGCGAGTGGGTGGTGGCTGGCGATCTGCAGTCGAGCGACATGAGCTGGCTGAAGGCGGCCGAAGTGGTGCTGGCGCCGCGCACGGCCAAGTCGCAGACCGTGACGGTGTCCACGAACGTGACGTTGGTGGACTCGGTGTCGTCTGGGTCTGTAATAGTGGAGGTGTCGCATAGTATCCCGGACCCTCGGTCTCTGGTTTCGGCGACGATGCTGGAGCCGGTGGAGGTGGAGAGCACGGAGGACGAGGCGGCGCTGGTGTTCATGGGCAAGATGGACGTCTTTGGCGGGTCGCTGGACAGTGCTGCAGTGTGGCTGGAATACTGGTCCGTGGACGTGGAAGTTCGCGGGCACAACTTGGGCGCCGTGAGTGGCTTGGCGTTCGACGGCAAGTACGCGGAAGTACGGCGTGCTGGCGGCACCGTGGCGAGCGTATCGAATGTGTCGGCGGCGACGCTGGCATCAAATGGGTCGGATGAGTCTTCGGCGGGCGTGCTGGAGCTGTTCCCGATGGCATCATTCGCCGGCCGCTTCCGTGGATCTCTGGTGCTGGTGTGTCCGCGACAAGCGGAATGCGGCGCAGAAGGTGGAGGTGGTGCGTCCGTTGTCGATTTCGTGGCGGCGTGCCGACTTGACCTGTCGGTGGAGCTGCGCACGATGGTGTTCGCGAACGAGACAGTGTCGATGCCGCCGAGGCAGGCGGTGTCTGTGGCGTTGAGTCGCGCGTCTGCGTTGCTGACTGGCGCTCGGCTGGATGTCCAGGGCGTGAGCATGGCGGTGCCTCGCTGGAGCGACTCGTGCTGCTGCACCGCGTGGACAGCGGTCGCGAGTGTGGTGGCTGGCGATCTGCAGTCGAGCGACATGAGCTGGCTGAAGGCGGCCGAAGTGGTGCTGGCGCCGCGCACGGCCAAGTCGCAGACCGTGACGGTGTCCACGAACGTGACGTTGGTGGACTCGGTGTCGTCTGGGTCTGTAATAGTGGAGGTGTCGCACGTGGTTCGAGTATCCCGGACCCTCGGTCTCTGGTTTCCCGGCGACGATGCTGGAGCCGGTGGAGGTGGAGAGCACGGAGGACGAGGCGGCGCTGGTGTTCATGGGCAAGATGGACGTCTTTGGCGGGTCGCTGGACAGTGCTGCAGTGTGGCTGGAATACTGGTCCGTGGACGTGGAAGTTCGCGGCACAACTTGGGCGCCTCCGTGAGTGGCTTGGCGTTCGACGGCAAGTACGCGGAAGTACGGGAGCGTGCTGGCGGCACCGTGGCGAGCGTATCGAATGTGTCGGCGGCGACGCTGGCATCAAATGGGTCGGATGAGTCTTCGGCGGGCGTGCTGGAGCTGTTCCCGGTGGCATCATTCGCCGGCCGCTTCCGTGGATCTCTGGTGCTGGTGTTCCGCGACAAGCGGAATGCGGCGCAGAAGGTGGAGGTGGTGCGTCCGTTGTCGATTTCGTGGCGGCGTGCCGACTTGACCTGTCGGTGGAGCTGCGCACGATGGTGTTCGCGAACGAGACAGTGTCGATGCCGCCGAGGCAGGCGGTGTCTGTGGCGTTGAGTCGCGCGTCTGCGTTGCTGACTGGCGCTCGGCTGGATGTCCAGGGCGTGAGCATGGCGGTGCCTCGCTGGAGCGACTTCGTGCTGCTGCACCGCGTGGACAGCGGTCGCGAGTGGGTGGTGGCTGGCGATCTGCAGTCGAGCGACATGAGCTGGCTGAAGGCGGCCGAAGTGGTGCTGGCGCCGCGCACGGCCAAGTCGCAGACCGTGACGGTGTCCACGAACGTGACGTTGGTGGACTCGGTGTCGTCTGGGTCTGTAATAGTGGAGGTGTCGCACGTGGTTCGGAGTATCCCGGACCCTCGGTCTCTGGTTTCGGCGACGATGCTGGAGCCGGTGGAGGTGGAGAGCACGGAGGACGAGGCGGCGCTGGTGTTCATGGGCAAGATGGACGTCTTTGGCGGGTCGCTGGACAGTGCTGCAGTGTGGCTGGAATACTGGTCCGTGGACGTGGAAGTTCGCGGGCACAACTTGGGCGCCTCCGTGAGTGGCTTGGCGTTCGACGGCAAGTACGCGGAAGTACGGGAGCGTGCTGGCGGCACCGTGGCGAGCGTATCGAATGTGTCGGCGGCGACGCTGGCATCAAATGGGTCGGATGAGTCTTCGGCGGGCGTGCTGGAGCTGTTCCCGATGGCATCATTCGCCGGCCGCTTCCGTGGATCTCTGGTGCTGGTGTTCCGCGACAAGCGGAATGCGGCGCAGAAGGTGGAGGTGGTGCGTCCGTTGTCGATTTCGTGGCGGCGTGCCGACTTGACCTGTCGGTGGAGCTGCGCACGATGGTGTTCGCGAACGAGACAGTGTCGATGCCGCCGAGGCAGGCGGTGTCTGTGGCGTTGAGTCGCGCGTCTGCGTTGCTGACTGGCGCTCGGCTGGATGTCCAGGGCGTGAGCATGGCGGTGCCTCGCTGGAGCGACTTCGTGCTGCTGCACCGCGTGGACAGCGGTCGCGAGTGGGTGGTGGCTGGCGATCTGCAGTCGAGCGACATGAGCTGGCTGAAGGCGGCCGAAGTGGTGCTGGCGCCGCGCACGGCCGTCGCAGACCGTGACGGTGTCCACGAACGTGACGTTGGTGGACTCGGTGTCGTCTGGGTCTGTAATAGTGGAGGTGTCGCACGTGGTTCGGAGTATCCCGGACCCTCGGTCTCTGGTTTCGGCGACGATGCTGGAGCCGGTGGAGGTGGAGAGCACGGAGGACGAGGCGGCGCTGGTGTTCATGGGCAAGATGGACGTCTTTGGCGGGTCGCTGGACAGTGCTGCAGTGTGGCTGGAATACTGGTCCGTGGACGTGGAAGTTCGCGGGCACAACTTGGGCGCCTCCGTGAGTGGCTTGGCGTTCGACGGCAAGTACGCGGAAGTACGGGAGCGTGCTGGCGGCACCGTGGCGAGCGTATCGAATGTGTCGGCGGCGACGCTGGCATCAAATGGGTCGGATGAGTCTTCGGCGGGCGTGCTGGAGCTGTTCCCGATGGCATCATTCGCCGGCCGCTTCCGTGGATCTCTGGTGCTGGTGTTCCGCGACAAGCGGAATGCGGCGCAGAAGGTGGAGGTGGTGCGTCCGTTGTCGATTTCGTGGCGGCGTGCCGACTTGACCTGTCGGTGGAGCTGCGCACGATGGTGTTCGCGAACGAGACAGTGTCGATGCCGCCGAGGCAGGCGGTGTCTGTGGCGTTGAGTCGCGCGTCTGCGTTGCTGACTGGCGCTCGGCTGGATGTCCAGGGCGTGAGCATGGCGGTGCCTCGCTGGAGCGACTTCGTGCTGCTGCACCGCGTGGACAGCGGTCGCGAGTGGGTGGTGGCTGGCGATCTGCAGTCGAGCGACATGAGCTGGCTGAAGGCGGCCGAAGTGGTGCTGGCGCCGCGCACGCCAAGTCGCAGACCGTGACGGTGTCCACGAACGTGACGTTGGTGGACTCGGTGTCGTCTGGGTCTGTAATAGTGGAGGTGTCGCACGTGGTTCGGAGTATCCCGGACCCTCGGTCTCTGGTTTCGGCGACGATGCTGGAGCCGGTGGAGGTGGAGAGCACGGAGGACGAGGCGGCGCTGGTGTTCATGGGCAAGATGGACGTCTTTGGCGGGTCGCTGGACAGTGCTGCAGTGTGGCTGGAATACTGGTCCGTGGACGTGGAAGTTCGCGGGCACAACTTGGGCGCCTCCGTGAGTGGCTTGGCGTTCGACGGCAAGTACGCGGAAGTACGGGAGCGTGCTGGCGGCACCGTGGCGAGCGTATCGAATGTGTCGGCGGCGACGCTGGCATCAAATGGGTCGGATGAGTCTTCGGCGGGCGTGCTGGAGCTGTTCCCGATGGCATCATTCGCCGGCCGCTTCCGTGGATCTCTGGTGCTGGTGTTCCGCGACAAGCGGAATGCGGCGCAGAAGGTGGAGGTGGTGCGTCCGTTGTCGATTTCGTGGCGGCGTGCCGACTTGGACCTGTCGGTGGAGCTGCGCACGATGGTGTTCGCGAACGAGACAGTGTCGATGCCGCCGAGGCAGGCGGTGTCTGTGGCGTTGAGTCGCGCGTCTGCGTTGCTGACTGGCGCTCGGCTGGATGTCCAGGGCGTGAGCATGGCGGTGCCTCGCTGGAGCGACTTCGTGCTGCTGCACCGCGTGGACAGCGGTCGCGAGTGGGTGGTGGCTGGCGATCTGCAGTCGAGCGACATGAGCTGGCTGAAGGCGGCCGAAGTGGTGCTGGCGCCGCGCACGGCTGTCGCAGACCGTGACGGTGTCCACGAACGTGACGTTGGTGGACTCGGTGTCGTCTGGGTCTGTAATAGTGGAGGTGTCGCACGTGGTTCGGAGTATCCCGGACCCTCGGTCTCTGGTTTCGGCGACGATGCTGGAGCCGGTGGAGGTGGAGAGCACGGAGGACGAGGCGGCGCTGGTGTTCATGGGCAAGATGGACGTCTTTGGCGGGTCGCTGGACAGTGCTGCAGTGTGGCTGGAATACTGGTCCGTGGACGTGGAAGTTCGCGGGCACAACTTGGGCGCCTCCGTGAGTGGCTTGGCGTTCGACGGCAAGTACGCGGAAGTACGGGAGCGTGCTGGCGGCACCGTGGCGAGCGTATCGAATGTGTCGGCGGCGACGCTGGCATCAAATGGGTCGGATGAGTCTTCGGCGGGCGTGCTGGAGCTGTTCCCGATGGCATCATTCGCCGGCCGCTTCCGTGGATCTCTGGTGCTGGTGTTCCGCGACAAGCGGAATGCGGCGCAGAAGGTGGAGGTGGTGCGTCCGTTGTCGATTTCGTGGCGGCGTGCCGACTTGGACCTGTCGGTGGAGCTGCGCACGATGGTGTTCGCGAACGAGACAGTGTCGATGCCGCCGAGGCAGGCGGTGTCTGTGGCGTTGAGTCGCGCGTCTGCGTTGCTGACTGGCGCTCGGCTGGATGTCCAGGGCGTGAGCATGGCGGTGCCTCGCTGGAGCGACTTCGTGCTGCTGCACCGCGTGGACAGCGGTCGCGAGTGGGTGGTGGCTGGCGATCTGCAGTCGAGCGACATGAGCTGGCTGAAGGCGGCCGAAGTGGTGCTGGCGCCGCGCACGGCCAAGTCGCAGACCGTGACGGTGTCCACGAACGTGACGTTGGTGGACTCGGTGTCGTCTGGGTCTGTAATAGTGGAGGTGTCGCACGTGGTTCGAGTATCCCGGACCCTCGGTCTCTGGTTTCGGCGACGATGCTGGAGCCGGTGGAGGTGGAGAGCACGGAGGACGAGGCGGCGCTGGTGTTCATGGGCAAGATGGACGTCTTTGGCGGGTCGCTGGACAGTGCTGCAGTGTGGCTGGAATACTGGTCCGTGGACGTGGAAGTTCGCGGGCACAACTTGGGCGCCTCCGTGAGTGGCTTGGCGTTCGACGGCAAGTACGCGGAAGGAGGGAGCGTGCTGGCGGCACCGTGGCGAGCGTATCGAATGTGTCGGCGGCGACGCTGGCATCAAATGGGTCGGATGAGTCTTCGGCGGGCGTGCTGGAGCTGTTCCCGATGGCATCATTCGCCGGCCGCTTCCGTGGATCTCTGGTGCTGGTGTTCCGCGACAAGCGGAATGCGGCGCAGAAGGTGGAGGTGGTGCGTCCGTTGTCGATTTCGTGGCGGCGTGCCGACTTGGACCTGTCGGTGGAGCTGCGCACGATGGTGTTCGCGAACGAGACAGTGTCGATGCCGCCGAGGCAGGCGGTGTCTGTGGCGTTGAGTCGCGCGTCTGCGTTGCTGACTGGCGCTCGGCTGGATGTCCAGGGCGTGAGCATGGCGGTGCCTCGCTGGAGCGACTTCGTGCTGCTGCACCGCGTGGACAGCGGTCGCGAGTGGGTGGTGGCTGGCGATCTGCAGTCGAGCGACA
Organism: Phytophthora hibernalis; assembly: GCA_012656075.1. Classification (NCBI taxonomy): domain Eukaryota; phylum Oomycota; class Peronosporomycetes; order Peronosporales; family Peronosporaceae; genus Phytophthora; species Phytophthora hibernalis. The sequence continues at coordinate 15,245 of JAAKBF010000302.1, read as the reverse complement.
TGAGCTGGCTGAAGGCGGCCGAAGTGGTGCTGGCGCCGCGCACGGCCAAGTCGCAGACCGTGACGGTGTCCACGAACGTGACGTTGGTGGACTCGGTGTCGTCTGGGTCTGTAATAGTGGAGGTGTCGCACGTGGTTCGGAGTATCCCGGACCCTCGGTCTCTGGTTTCGGCGACGATGCTGGAGCCGGTGGAGGTGGAGAGCACGGAGGACGAGGCGGCGCTGGTGTTCATGGGCAAGATGGACGTCTTTGGCGGGTCGCTGGACAGTGCTGCAGTGTGGCTGGAATACTGGTCCGTGGACGTGGAAGTTCGCGGGCACAACTTGGGCGCCTCCGTGAGTGGCTTGGCGTTCGACGGCAAGTACGCGGAAGTACGGGAGCGTGCTGGCGGCACCGTGGCGAGCGTATCGAATGTGTCGGCGGCGACGCTGGCATCAAATGGGTCGGATGAGTCTTCGGCGGGCGTGCTGGAGCTGTTCCCGATGGCATCATTCGCCGGCCGCTTCCGTGGATCTCTGGTGCTGGTGTTCCGCGACAAGCGGAATGCGGCGCAGAAGGTGGAGGTGGTGCGTCCGTTGTCGATTTCGTGGCGGCGTGCCGACTTGGACCTGTCGGTGGAGCTGCGCACGATGGTGTTCGCGAACGAGACAGTGTCGATGCCGCCGAGGCAGGCGGTGTCTGTGGCGTTGAGTCGCGCGTCTGCGTTGCTGACTGGCGCTCGGCTGGATGTCCAGGGCGTGAGCATGGCGGTGCCTCGCTGGAGCGACTTCGTGCTGCTGCACCGCGTGGACAGCGGTCGCGAGTGGGTGGTGGCTGGCGATCTGCAGTCGAGCGACATGAGCTGGCTGAAGGCGGCCGAAGTGGTGCTGGCGCCGCGCACGGCAAGTCGCAGACCGTGACGGTGTCCACGAACGTGACGTTGGTGGACTCGGTGTCGTCTGGGTCTGTAATAGTGGAGGTGTCGCACGTGGTTCGGAGTATCCCGGACCCTCGGTCTCTGGTTTCGGCGACGATGCTGGAGCCGGTGGAGGTGGAGAGCACGGAGGACGAGGCGGCGCTGGTGTTCATGGGCAAGATGGACGTCTTTGGCGGGTCGCTGGACAGTGCTGCAGTGTGGCTGGAATACTGGTCCGTGGACGTGGAAGTTCGCGGGCACAACTTGGGCGCCTCCGTGAGTGGCTTGGCGTTCGACGGCAAGTACGCGGAAGTACGGGAGCGTGCTGGCGGCACCGTGGCGAGCGTATCGAATGTGTCGGCGGCGACGCTGGCATCAAATGGGTCGGATGAGTCTTCGGCGGGCGTGCTGGAGCTGTTCCCGATGGCATCATTCGCCGGCCGCTTCCGTGGATCTCTGGTGCTGGTGTTCCGCGACAAGCGGAATGCGGCGCAGAAGGTGGAGGTGGTGCGTCCGTTGTCGATTTCGTGGCGGCGTGCCGACTTGGACCTGTCGGTGGAGCTGCGCACGATGGTGTTCGCGAACGAGACAGTGTCGATGCCGCCGAGGCAGGCGGTGTCTGTGGCGTTGAGTCGCGCGTCTGCGTTGCTGACTGGCGCTCGGCTGGATGTCCAGGGCGTGAGCATGGCGGTGCCTCGCTGGAGCGACTTCGTGCTGCTGCACCGCGTGGACAGCGGTCGCGAGTGGGTGGTGGCTGGCGATCTGCAGTCGAGCGACATGAGCTGGCTGAAGGCGGCCGAAGTGGTGCTGGCGCCGCGCACGCCAAGTCGCAGACCGTGACGGTGTCCACGAACGTGACGTTGGTGGACTCGGTGTCGTCTGGGTCTGTAATAGTGGAGGTGTCGCACGTGGTTCGAGTATCCCGGACCCTCGGTCTCTGGTTTCGGCGACGATGCTGGAGCCGGTGGAGGTGGAGAGCACGGAGGACGAGGCGGCGCTGGTGTTCATGGGCAAGATGGACGTCTTTGGCGGGTCGCTGGACAGTGCTGCAGTGTGGCTGGAATACTGGTCCGTGGACGTGGAAGTTCGCGGGCACAACTTGGGCGCCTCCGTGAGTGGCTTGGCGTTCGACGGCAAGTACGCGGAAGTACGGGAGCGTGCTGGCGGCACCGTGGCGAGCGTATCGAATGTGTCGGCGGCGACGCTGGCATCAAATGGGTCGGATGAGTCTTCGGCGGGCGTGCTGGAGCTGTTCCCGATGGCATCATTCGCCGGCCGCTTCCGTGGATCTCTGGTGCTGGTGTTCCGCGACAAGCGGAATGCGGCGCAGAAGGTGGAGGTGGTGCGTCCGTTGTCGATTTCGTGGCGGCGTGCCGACTTGGACCTGTCGGTGGAGCTGCGCACGATGGTGTTCGCGAACGAGACAGTGTCGATGCCGCCGAGGCAGGCGGTGTCTGTGGCGTTGAGTCGCGCGTCTGCGTTGCTGACTGGCGCTCGGCTGGATGTCCAGGGCGTGAGCATGGCGGTGCCTCGCTGGAGCGACTTCGTGCTGCTGCACCGCGTGGACAGCGGTCGCGAGTGGGTGGTGGCTGGCGATCTGCAGTCGAGCGACATGAGCTGGCTGAAGGCGGCCGAAGTGGTGCTGGCGCCGCGCACGGCCGTCGCAGACCGTGACGGTGTCCACGAACGTGACGTTGGTGGACTCGGTGTCGTCTGGGTCTGTAATAGTGGAGGTGTCGCACGTGGTTCGAGTATCCCGGACCCTCGGTCTCTGGTTTCGGCGACGATGCTGGAGCCGGTGGAGGTGGAGAGCACGGAGGACGAGGCGGCGCTGGTGTTCATGGGCAAGATGGACGTCTTTGGCGGGTCGCTGGACAGTGCTGCAGTGTGGCTGGAATACTGGTCCGTGGACGTGGAAGTTCGCGGGCACAACTTGGGCGCCTCCGTGAGTGGCTTGGCGTTCGACGGCAAGTACGCGGAAGTACGGGAGCGTGCTGGCGGCACCGTGGCGAGCGTATCGAATGTGTCGGCGGCGACGCTGGCATCAAATGGGTCGGATGAGTCTTCGGCGGGCGTGCTGGAGCTGTTCCCGATGGCATCATTCGCCGGCCGCTTCCGTGGATCTCTGGTGCTGGTGTTCCGCGACAAGCGGAATGCGGCGCAGAAGGTGGAGGTGGTGCGTCCGTTGTCGATTTCGTGGCGGCGTGCCGACTTGGACCTGTCGGTGGAGCTGCGCACGATGGTGTTCGCGAACGAGACAGTGTCGATGCCGCCGAGGCAGGCGGTGTCTGTGGCGTTGAGTCGCGCGTCTGCGTTGCTGACTGGCGCTCGGCTGGATGTCCAGGGCGTGAGCATGGCGGTGCCTCGCTGGAGCGACTTCGTGCTGCTGCACCGCGTGGACAGCGGTCGCGAGTGGGTGGTGGCTGGCGATCTGCAGTCGAGCGACATGAGCTGGCTGAAGGCGGCCGAAGTGGTGCTGGCGCCGCGCACGGCCAAGTCGCAGACCGTGACGGTGTCCACGAACGTGACGTTGGTGGACTCGGTGTCGTCTGGGTCTGTAATAGTGGAGGTGTCGCACGTGGTTCGGAGTATCCCGGACCCTCGGTCTCTGGTTTCGGCGACGATGCTGGAGCCGGTGGAGGTGGAGAGCACGGAGGACGAGGCGGCGCTGGTGTTCATGGGCAAGATGGACGTCTTTGGCGGGTCGCTGGACAGTGCTGCAGTGTGGCTGGAATACTGGTCCGTGGACGTGGAAGTTCGCGGGCACAACTTGGGCGCCTCCGTGAGTGGCTTGGCGTTCGACGGCAAGTACGCGGAAGTACGGGAGCGTGCTGGCGGCACCGTGGCGAGCGTATCGAATGTGTCGGCGGCGACGCTGGCATCAAATGGGTCGGATGAGTCTTCGGCGGGCGTGCTGGAGCTGTTCCCGATGGCATCATTCGCCGGCCGCTTCCGTGGATCTCTGGTGCTGGTGTTCCGCGACAAGCGGAATGCGGCGCAGAAGGTGGAGGTGGTGCGTCCGTTGTCGATTTCGTGGCGGCGTGCCGACTTGGACCTGTCGGTGGAGCTGCGCACGATGGTGTTCGCGAACGAGACAGTGTCGATGCCGCCGAGGCAGGCGGTGTCTGTGGCGTTGAGTCGCGCGTCTGCGTTGCTGACTGGCGCTCGGCTGGATGTCCAGGGCGTGAGCATGGCGGTGCCTCGCTGGAGCGACTTCGTGCTGCTGCACCGCGTGGACAGCGGTCGCGAGTGGGTGGTGGCTGGCGATCTGCAGTCGAGCGACATGAGCTGGCTGAAGGCGGCCGAAGTGGTGCTGGCGCCGCGCACGGCAAGTCGCAGACCGTGACGGTGTCCACGAACGTGACGTTGGTGGACTCGGTGTCGTCTGGGTCTGTAATAGTGGAGGTGTCGCACGTGGTTCGGAGTATCCCGGACCCTCGGTCTCTGGTTTCGGCGACGATGCTGGAGCCGGTGGAGGTGGAGAGCACGGAGGACGAGGCGGCGCTGGTGTTCATGGGCAAGATGGACGTCTTTGGCGGGTCGCTGGACAGTGCTGCAGTGTGGCTGGAATACTGGTCCGTGGACGTGGAAGTTCGCGGGCACAACTTGGGCGCCTCCGTGAGTGGCTTGGCGTTCGACGGCAAGTACGCGGAAGTACGGGAGCGTGCTGGCGGCACCGTGGCGAGCGTATCGAATGTGTCGGCGGCGACGCTGGCATCAAATGGGTCGGATGAGTCTTCGGCGGGCGTGCTGGAGCTGTTCCCGATGGCATCATTCGCCGGCCGCTTCCGTGGATCTCTGGTGCTGGTGTTCCGCGACAAGCGGAATGCGGCGCAGAAGGTGGAGGTGGTGCGTCCGTTGTCGATTTCGTGGCGGCGTGCCGACTTGACCTGTCGGTGGAGCTGCGCACGATGGTGTTCGCGAACGAGACAGTGTCGATGCCGCCGAGGCAGGCGGTGTCTGTGGCGTTGAGTCGCGCGTCTGCGTTGCTGACTGGCGCTCGGCTGGATGTCCAGGGCGTGAGCATGGCGGTGCCTCGCTGGAGCGACTTCGTGCTGCTGCACCGCGTGGACAGCGGTCGCGAGTGGGTGGTGGCTGGCGATCTGCAGTCGAGCGACATGAGCTGGCTGAAGGCGGCCGAAGTGGTGCTGGCGCCGCGCACGGCAAGTCGCAGACCGTGACGGTGTCCACGAACGTGACGTTGGTGGACTCGGTGTCGTCTGGGTCTGTAATAGTGGAGGTGTCGCACGTGGTTCGGAGTATCCCGGACCCTCGGTCTCTGGTTTCGGCGACGATGCTGGAGCCGGTGGAGGTGGAGAGCACGGAGGACGAGGCGGCGCTGGTGTTCATGGGCAAGATGGACGTCTTTGGCGGGTCGCTGGACAGTGCTGCAGTGTGGCTGGAATACTGGTCCGTGGACGTGGAAGTTCGCGGGCACAACTTGGGCGCCTCCGTGAGTGGCTTGGCGTTCGACGGCAAGTACGCGGAAGTACGGGAGCGTGCTGGCGGCACCGTGGCGAGCGTATTGAATGTGTCGGCGGCGACGCTGGCATCAAATGGGTCGGATGAGTCTTCGGCGGGCGTGCTGGAGCTGTTCCCGATGGCATCATTCGCCGGCCGCTTCCGTGGATCTCTGGTGCTGGTGTTCCGCGACAAGCGGAATGCGGCGCAGAAGGTGGAGGTGGTGCGTCCGTTGTCGATTTCGTGGCGGCGTGCCGACTTGACCTGTCGGTGGAGCTGCGCACGATGGTGTTCGCGAACGAGACAGTGTCGATGCCGCCGAGGCAGGCGGTGTCTGTGGCGTTGAGTCGCGCGTCTGCGTTGCTGACTGGCGCTCGGCTGGATGTCCAGGGCGTGAGCATGGCGGTGCCTCGCTGGAGCGACTTCGTGCTGCTGCACCGCGTGGACAGCGGTCGCGAGTGGGTGGTGGCTGGCGATCTGCAGTCGAGCGACATGAGCTGGCTGAAGGCGGCCGAAGTGGTGCTGGCGCCGCGCACGGCCGTCGCAGACCGTGACGGTGTCCACGAACGTGACGTTGGTGGACTCGGTGTCGTCTGGGTCTGTAATAGTGGAGGTGTCGCACGTGGTTCGAGTATCCCGGACCCTCGGTCTCTGGTTTCGGCGACGATGCTGGAGCCGGTGGAGGTGGAGAGCACGGAGGACGAGGCGGCGCTGGTGTTCATGGGCAAGATGGACGTCTTTGGCGGGTCGCTGGACAGTGCTGCAGTGTGGCTGGAATACTGGTCCGTGGACGTGGAAGTTCGCGGGCACAACTTGGGCGCCTCCGTGAGTGGCTTGGCGTTCGACGGCAAGTACGCGGAAGTACGGGAGCGTGCTGGCGGCACCGTGGCGAGCGTATCGAATGTGTCGGCGGCGACGCTGGCATCAAATGGGTCGGATGAGTCTTCGGCGGGCGTGCTGGAGCTGTTCCCGATGGCATCATTCGCCGGCCGCTTCCGTGGATCTCTGGTGCTGGTGTTCCGCGACAAGCGGAATGCGGCGCAGAAGGTGGAGGTGGTGCGTCCGTTGTCGATTTCGTGGCGGCGTGCCGACTTGGACCTGTCGGTGGAGCTGCGCACGATGGTGTTCGCGAACGAGACAGTGTCGATGCCGCCGAGGCAGGCGGTGTCTGTGGCGTTGAGTCGCGCGTCTGCGTTGCTGACTGGCGCTCGGCTGGATGTCCAGGGCGTGAGCATGGCGGTGCCTCGCTGGAGCGACTTCGTGCTGCTGCACCGCGTGGACAGCGGTCGCGAGTGGGTGGTGGCTGGCGATCTGCAGTCGAGCGACATGAGCTGGCTGAAGGCGGCCGAAGTGGTGCTGGCGCCGCGCACGGCAAGTCGCAGACCGTGACGGTGTCCACGAACGTGACGTTGGTGGACTCGGTGTCGTCTGGGTCTGTAATAGTGGAGGTGTCGCACGTGGTTCGGAGTATCCCGGACCCTCGGTCTCTGGTTTCGGCGACGATGCTGGAGCCGGTGGAGGTGGAGAGCACGGAGGACGAGGCGGCGCTGGTGTTCATGGGCAAGATGGACGTCTTTGGCGGGTCGCTGGACAGTGCTGCAGTGTGGCTGGAATACTGGTCCGTGGACGTGGAAGTTCGCGGGCACAACTTGGGCGCCTCCGTGAGTGGCTTGGCGTTCGACGGCAAGTACGCGGAAGTACGGGAGCGTGCTGGCGGCACCGTGGCGAGCGTATTGAATGTGTCGGCGGCGACGCTGGCATCAAATGGGTCGGATGAGTCTTCGGCGGGCGTGCTGGAGCTGTTCCCGATGGCATCATTCGCCGGCCGCTTCCGTGGATCTCTGGTGCTGGTGTTCCGCGACAAGCGGAATGCGGCGCAGAAGGTGGAGGTGGTGCGTCCGTTGTCGATTTCGTGGCGGCGTGCCGACTTGGACCTGTCGGTGGAGCTGCGCACGATGGTGTTCGCGAACGAGACAGTGTCGATGCCGCCGAGGCAGGCGGTGTCTGTGGCGTTGAGTCGCGCGTCTGCGTTGCTGACTGGCGCTCGGCTGGATGTCCAGGGCGTGAGCATGGCGGTGCCTCGCTGGAGCGACTTCGTGCTGCTGCACCGCGTGGACAGCGGTCGCGAGTGGGTGGTGGCTGGCGATCTGCAGTCGAGCGACATGAGCTGGCTGAAGGCGGCCGAAGTGGTGCTGGCGCCGCGCACGGCAAGTCGCAGACCGTGACGGTGTCCACGAACGTGACGTTGGTGGACTCGGTGTCGTCTGGGTCTGTAATAGTGGAGGTGTCGCACGTGGTTCGGAGTATCCCGGACCCTCGGTCTCTGGTTTCGGCGACGATGCTGGAGCCGGTGGAGGTGGAGAGCACGGAGGACGAGGCGGCGCTGGTGTTCATGGGCAAGATGGACGTCTTTGGCGGGTCGCTGGACAGTGCTGCAGTGTGGCTGGAATACTGGTCCGTGGACGTGGAAGTTCGCGGGCACAACTTGGGCGCCTCCGTGAGTGGCTTGGCGTTCGACGGCAAGTACGCGGAAGTACGGAGCGTGCTGGCGGCACCGTGGCGAGCGTATTGAATGTGTCGGCGGCGACGCTGGCATCAAATGGGTCGGATGAGTCTTCGGCGGGCGTGCTGGAGCTGTTCCCGATGGCATCATTCGCCGGCCGCTTCCGTGGATCTCTGGTGCTGGTGTTCCGCGACAAGCGGAATGCGGCGCAGAAGGTGGAGGTGGTGCGTCCGTTGTCGATTTCGTGGCGGCGTGCCGACTTGACCTGTCGGTGGAGCTGCGCACGATGGTGTTCGCGAACGAGACAGTGTCGATGCCGCCGAGGCAGGCGGTGTCTGTGGCGTTGAGTCGCGCGTCTGCGTTGCTGACTGGCGCTCGGCTGGATGTCCAGGGCGTGAGCATGGCGGTGCCTCGCTGGAGCGACTTCGTGCTGCTGCACCGCGTGGACAGCGGTCGCGAGTGGGTGGTGGCTGGCGATCTGCAGTCGAGCGACATGAGCTGGCTGAAGGCGGCCGAAGTGGTGCTGGCGCCGCGCACGGCAAGTCGCAGACCGTGACGGTGTCCACGAACGTGACGTTGGTGGACTCGGTGTCGTCTGGGTCTGTAATAGTGGAGGTGTCGCACGTGGTTCGGAGTATCCCGGACCCTCGGTCTCTGGTTTCGGCGACGATGCTGGAGCCGGTGGAGGTGGAGAGCACGGAGGACGAGGCGGCGCTGGTGTTCATGGGCAAGATGGACGTCTTTGGCGGGTCGCTGGACAGTGCTGCAGTGTGGCTGGAATACTGGTCCGTGGACGTGGAAGTTCGCGGGCACAACTTGGGCGCCTCCGTGAGTGGCTTGGCGTTCGACGGCAAGTACGCGGAAGTACGGGAGCGTGCTGGCGGCACCGTGGCGAGCGTATTGAATGTGTCGGCGGCGACGCTGGCATCAAATGGGTCGGATGAGTCTTCGGCGGGCGTGCTGGAGCTGTTCCCGATGGCATCATTCGCCGGCCGCTTCCGTGGATCTCTGGTGCTGGTGTTCCGCGACAAGCGAATGCGGCGCAGAAGGTGGAGGTGGTGCGTCCGTTGTCGATTTCGTGGCGGCGTGCCGACTTGGACCTGTCGGTGGAGCTGCGCACGATGGTGTTCGCGAACGAGACAGTGTCGATGCCGCCGAGGCAGGCGGTGTCTGTGGCGTTGAGTCGCGCGTCTGCGTTGCTGACTGGCGCTCGGCTGGATGTCCAGGGCGTGAGCATGGCGGTGCCTCGCTGGAGCGACTTCGTGCTGCTGCACCGCGTGGACAGCGGTCGCGAGTGGGTGGTGGCTGGCGATCTGCAGTCGAGCGACATGAGCTGGCTGAAGGCGGCCGAAGTGGTGCTGGCGCCGCGCACGGCAAGTCGCAGACCGTGACGGTGTCCACGAACGTGACGTTGGTGGACTCGGTGTCGTCTGGGTCTGTAATAGTGGAGGTGTCGCACGTGGTTCGGAGTATCCCGGACCCTCGGTCTCTGGTTTCGGCGACGATGCTGGAGCCGGTGGAGGTGGAGAGCACGGAGGACGAGGCGGCGCTGGTGTTCATGGGCAAGATGGACGTCTTTGGCGGGTCGCTGGACAGTGCTGCAGTGTGGCTGGAATACTGGTCCGTGGACGTGGAAGTTCGCGGGCACAACTTGGCGCCTCCGTGAGTGGCTTGGCGTTCGACGGCAAGTACGCGGAAGTACGGGAGCGTGCTGGCGGCACCGTGGCGAGCGTATTGAATGTGTCGGCGGCGACGCTGGCATCAAATGGGTCGGATGAGTCTTCGGCGGGCGTGCTGGAGCTGTTCCCGATGGCATCATTCGCCGGCCGCTTCCGTGGATCTCTGGTGCTGGTGTTCCGCGACAAGCGGAATGCGGCGCAGAAGGTGGAGGTGGTGCGTCCGTTGTCGATTTCGTGGCGGCGTGCCGACTTGGACCTGTCGGTGGAGCTGCGCACGATGGTGTTCGCGAACGAGACAGTGTCGATGCCGCCGAGGCAGGCGGTGTCTGTGGCGTTGAGTCGCGCGTCTGCGTTGCTGACTGGCGCTCGGCTGGATGTCCAGGGCGTGAGCATGGCGGTGCCTCGCTGGAGCGACTTCGTGCTGCTGCACCGCGTGGACAGCGGTCGCGAGTGGGTGGTGGCTGGCGATCTGCAGTCGAGCGACATGAGCTGGCTGAAGGCGGCCGAAGTGGTGCTGGCGCCGCGCACGGCCAAGTCGCAGACCGTGACGGTGTCCACGAACGTGACGTTGGTGGACTCGGTGTCGTCTGGGTCTGTAATAGTGGAGGTGTCGCACGTGGTTCGGAGTATCCCGGACCCTCGGTCTCTGGTTTCGGCGACGATGCTGGAGCCGGTGGAGGTGGAGAGCACGGAGGACGAGGCGGCGCTGGTGTTCATGGGCAAGATGGACGTCTTTGGCGGGTCGCTGGACAGTGCTGCAGTGTGGCTGGAATACTGGTCCGTGGACGTGGAAGTTCGCGGGCACAACTTGGGCGCCTCCGTGAGTGGCTTGGCGTTCGACGGCAAGTACGCGGAAGTACGGGAGCGTGCTGGCGGCACCGTGGCGAGCGTATTGAATGTGTCGGCGGCGACGCTGGCATCAAATGGGTCGGATGAGTCTTCGGCGGGCGTGCTGGAGCTGTTCCCGATGGCATCATTCGCCGGCCGCTTCCGTGGATCTCTGGTGCTGGTGTTCCGCGACAAGCGGAATGCGGCGCAGAAGGTGGAGGTGGTGCGTCCGTTGTCGATTTCGTGGCGGCGTGCCGACTTGACCTGTCGGTGGAGCTGCGCACGATGGTGTTCGCGAACGAGACAGTGTCGATGCCGCCGAGGCAGGCGGTGTCTGTGGCGTTGAGTCGCGCGTCTGCGTTGCTGACTGGCGCTCGGCTGGATGTCCAGGGCGTGAGCATGGCGGTGCCTCGCTGGAGCGACTTCGTGCTGCTGCACCGCGTGGACAGCGGTCGCGAGTGGGTGGTGGCTGGCGATCTGCAGTCGAGCGACATGAGCTGGCTGAAGGCGGCCGAAGTGGTGCTGGCGCCGCGCACGGCAAGTCGCAGACCGTGACGGTGTCCACGAACGTGACGTTGGTGGACTCGGTGTCGTCTGGGTCTGTAATAGTGGAGGTGTCGCACGTGGTTCGGAGTATCCCGGACCCTCGGTCTCTGGTTTCGGCGACGATGCTGGAGCCGGTGGAGGTGGAGAGCACGGAGGACGAGGCGGCGCTGGTGTTCATGGGCAAGATGGACGTCTTTGGCGGGTCGCTGGACAGTGCTGCAGTGTGGCTGGAATACTGGTCCGTGGACGTGGAAGTTCGCGGGCACAACTTGGGCGCCTCCGTGAGTGGCTTGGCGTTCGACGGCAAGTACGCGGAAGTACGGGAGCGTGCTGGCGGCACCGTGGCGAGCGTATTGAATGTGTCGGCGGCGACGCTGGCATCAAATGGGTCGGATGAGTCTTCGGCGGGCGTGCTGGAGCTGTTCCCGATGGCATCATTCGCCGGCCGCTTCCGTGGATCTCTGGTGCTGGTGTTCCGCGACAAGCGGAATGCGGCGCAGAAGGTGGAGGTGGTGCGTCCGTTGTCGATTTCGTGGCGGCGTGCCGACTTGGACCTGTCGGTGGAGCTGCGCACGATGGTGTTCGCGAACGAGACAGTGTCGATGCCGCCGAGGCAGGCGGTGTCTGTGGCGTTGAGTCGCGCGTCTGCGTTGCTGACTGGCGCTCGGCTGGATGTCCAGGGCGTGAGCATGGCGGTGCCTCGCTGGAGCGACTTCGTGCTGCTGCACCGCGTGGACAGCGGTCGCGAGTGGGTGGTGGCTGGCGATCTGCAGTCGAGCGACATGAGCTGGCTGAAGGCGGCCGAAGTGGTGCTGGCGCCGCGCACGGCAAGTCGCAGACCGTGACGGTGTCCACGAACGTGACGTTGGTGGACTCGGTGTCGTCTGGGTCTGTAATAGTGGAGGTGTCGCACGTGGTTCGGAGTATCCCGGACCCTCGGTCTCTGGTTTCGGCGACGATGCTGGAGCCGGTGGAGGTGGAGAGCACGGAGGACGAGGCGGCGCTGGTGTTCATGGGCAAGATGGACGTCTTTGGCGGGTCGCTGGACAGTGCTGCAGTGTGGCTGGAATACTGGTCCGTGGACGTGGAAGTTCGCGGGCACAACTTGGGCGCCTCCGTGAGTGGCTTGGCGTTCGACGGCAAGTACGCGGAAGTACGGGAGCGTGCTGGCGGCACCGTGGCGAGCGTATTGAATGTGTCGGCGGCGACGCTGGCATCAAATGGGTCGGATGAGTCTTCGGCGGGCGTGCTGGAGCTGTTCCCGATGGCATCATTCGCCGGCCGCTTCCGTGGATCTCTGGTGCTGGTGTTCCGCGACAAGCGGAATGCGGCGCAGAAGGTGGAGGTGGTGCGTCCGTTGTCGATTTCGTGGCGGCGTGCCGACTTGGACCTGTCGGTGGAGCTGCGCACGATGGTGTTCGCGAACGAGACAGTGTCGATGCCGCCGAGGCAGGCGGTGTCTGTGGCGTTGAGTCGCGCGTCTGCGTTGCTGACTGGCGCTCGGCTGGATGTCCAGGGCGTGAGCATGGCGGTGCCTCGCTGGAGCGACTTCGTGCTGCTGCACCGCGTGGACAGCGGTCGCGAGTGGGTGGTGGCTGGCGATCTGCAGTCGAGCGACATGAGCTGGCTGAAGGCGGCCGAAGTGGTGCTGGCGCGCACGGCCGTCGCAGACCGTGACGGTGTCCACGAACGTGACGTTGGTGGACTCGGTGTCGTCTGGGTCTGTAATAGTGGAGGTGTCGCACGTGGTTCGGAGTATCCCGGACCCTCGGTCTCTGGTTTCGGCGACGATGCTGGAGCCGGTGGAGGTGGAGAGCACGGAGGACGAGGCGGCGCTGGTGTTCATGGGCAAGATGGACGTCTTTGGCGGGTCGCTGGACAGTGCTGCAGTGTGGCTGGAATACTGGTCCGTGGACGTGGAAGTTCGCGGGCACAACTTGGGCGCCTCCGTGAGTGGCTTGGCGTTCGACGGCAAGTACGCGGAAGTACGGGGCGATGCGTGCTGCGGCACCGTGGCGAGCGTATTGAATGTGTCGGCGGCGACGCTGGCATCAAATGGGTCGGATGAGTCTTCGGCGGGCGTGCTGGAGCTGTTCCCGATGGCATCATTCGCCGGCCGCTTCCGATCTCTGGTGCTGGTGTTCCGCGACAAGCGGAATGCGGCGCAGAAGGTGGAGGTGGTGCGTCCGTTGTCGATTTCGTGGCGGCGTGCCGACTTGACCTGTCGGTGGAGCTGCGCACGATGGTGTTCGCGAACGAGACAGTGTCGATGCCGCCGAGGCAGGCGGTGTCTGTGGCGTTGAGTCGCGCGTCTGCGTTGCTGACTGGCGCTCGGCTGGATGTCCAGGGCGTGAGCATGGCGGTGCCTCGCTGGAGCGACTTCGTGCTGCTGCACCGCGTGGACAGCGGTCGCGAGTGGGTGGTGGCTGGCGATCTGCAGTCGAGCGACATGAGCTGGCTGAAGGCGGCCGAAGTGGTGCTGGCGCCGCGCACGGCAGTCGCAGACCGTGACGGTGTCCACGAACGTGACGTTGGTGGACTCGGTGTCGTCTGGGTCTGTAATAGTGGAGGTGTCGCACGTGGTTCGGAGTATCCCGGACCCTCGGTCTCTGGTTTCGGCGACGATGCTGGAGCCGGTGGAGGTGGAGAGCACGGAGGACGAGGCGGCGCTGGTGTTCATGGGCAAGATGGACGTCTTTGGCGGGTCGCTGGACAGTGCTGCAGTGTGGCTGGAATACTGGTCCGTGGACGTGGAAGTTCGCGGGCACAACTTGGGCGCCTCCGTGAGTGGCTTGGCGTTCGACGGCAAGTACGCGGAAGTACGGAGCGTGCTGGCGGCACCGTGGCGAGCGTATTGAATGTGTCGGCGGCGACGCTGGCATCAAATGGGTCGGATGAGTCTTCGGCGGGCGTGCTGGAGCTGTTCCCGATGGCATCATTCGCCGGCCGCTTCCGTGGATCTCTGGTGCTGGTGTTCCGCGACAAGCGGAATGCGGCGCAGAAGGTGGAGGTGGTGCGTCCGTTGTCGATTTCGTGGCGGCGTGCCGACTTGGACCTGTCGGTGGAGCTGCGCACGATGGTGTTCGCGAACGAGACAGTGTCGATGCCGCCGAGGCAGGCGGTGTCTGTGGCGTTGAGTCGCGCGTCTGCGTTGCTGACTGGCGCTCGGCTGGATGTCCAGGGCGTGAGCATGGCGGTGCCTCGCTGGAGCGACTTCGTGCTGCTGCACCGCGTGGACAGCGGTCGCGAGTGGGTGGTGGCTGGCGATCTGCAGTCGAGCGACATGAGCTGGCTGAAGGCGGCCGAAGTGCTGGCGCGCGCACGGCAAGTCGCAGACCGTGACGGTGTCCACGAAACGTTGGTGGACTCGGTGTCGTCTGGGTCTGTAATAGTGGAGGTGTCGCACGTGGTTCGGAGTATCCCGGACCCTCGGTCTCTGGTTTCGGCGACGATGCTGGAGCCGGTGGAGGTGGGAGAGCACGGAGGACGAGGCGGCGCTGGTGTTCATGGGCAAGATGGACGTCTTTGGCGGGTCGCTGGACAGTGCTGCAGTGTGGCTGGAATACTGGTCCGTGGACGTGGAAGTTCGCGGGCACAACTTGGGCGCTCCGTGAGTGGCTTGGCGTTCGACGGCAAGTACGCGGAAGTGGGAGGCGTGCTGGCGGCACCGTGGCGAGCGTATTGAATGTGTCGGCGGCGACGCTGGCATCAAATGGGTCGGATGAGTCTTCGGCGGGCGTGCTGGAGCTGTTCCCGATGGCATCATTCGCCGGCCGCTTCCGTGGATCTCTGGTGCTGGTGTTCCGCGACAAGCGGAATGCGGCGCAGAAGGTGGAGGTGGTGCGTCCGTTGTCGATTTCGTGGCGGCGTGCCGACTTGACCTGTCGGTGGAGCTGCGCACGATGGTGTTCGCGAACGAGACAGTGTCGATGCCGCCGAGGCAGGCGGTGTCTGTGGCGTTGAGTCGCGCGTCTGCGTTGCTGACTGGCGCTCGGCTGGATGTCCAGGCGTGAGCATGGCGGTGCCTCGCTGGAGCGACTTCGTGCTGCTGCACCGCGTGGACAGCGGTCGCGAGTGGGTGGTGGCTGGCGATCTGCAGTCGAGCGACATGAGCTGGCTGAAGGCGGCCGAAGGTGCTGGCGCGCGCACGCCAAGTCGCAGACCGTGACGGTGTCCACGAACGTGACGTTGGTGGACTCGGTGTCGTCTGGGTCTGTAATAGTGGAGGTGTCGCACGTGGTTCGGAGTATCCCGGACCCTCGGTCTCTGGTTTCGGCGACGATGCTGGAGCCGGTGGAGGTGGAGAGCACGGAGGACGAGGCGGCGCTGGTGT
>JAAKBF010000301.1:0-28635 GCA_012656075.1 Phytophthora hibernalis | reverse complement strand
TCTGGTTTCGGCGACGATGCTGGAGCCGGTGGAGGTGGAGAGCACGGAGGACGAGGCGGCGCTGGTGTTCATGGGCAAGATGGACGTCTTTGGTGGTCGCTGGACAGTACTGCAGTGTGGCTGGAATACTGGTCCGTGGACGTGGAAGTTCGCGGGCACAACTTGGGCGCCTCCGTGAGTGGCTTTGGCGTTCGACGGCAAGTACGCGGAAGTACGGGAGCGTGCTGGCGGCACCGTGGCGAGCGTATCGAATGTGTCGGCGGCGACGCTGGCATCAAATGGGTCGGATGAGTCTTCGGCGGGCGTGCTGGAGCTGTTCCCGGTGGCATCATTCGCCGGCCGCTTCCGTGATCTCTGGTGCTGGTGTTCCGCGACAAGCGGAATGCGGCGCAGAAGGTGGAGGTGGTGCGTCCGTTGTCGATTTCGTGGCGGCGTGCCGACTTGACCTGTCGGTGGAGCTGCGCACGATGGTGTTCGCGAACGAGACAGTGTCGATGCCGCCGAGGCAGGCGGTGTCTGTGGCGTTGAGTCGCGCGTCTGCGTTGCTGACTGGCGCTCGGCTGGATGTCCAGGGCGTGAGCATGGCGGTGCCTCGCTGGAGCGATTCTCGTGCTGCTGCACCGCGTGGACAGCGGTCGCGAGTGGGTGGTGGCTGGCGATCTGCAGTCGAGCGACATGAGCTGGCTGAAGGCGGCCGAAGTGGTGCTGGCGCCGCGCACGGCAAGTCGCAGATCGTGACGGTGTCCACGAACGTGACGTTGGTGGACTCGGTGTCGTCTGGGTCTGTAATAGTGGAGGTGTCGCACGTGGTTCGGAGTATCCCGGACCCCTCGGTCTCTGGTTTCGGCGACGATGCTGGAGCCGGTGGAGGTGGAGAGCACGGAGGACGAGGCGGCGCTGGTGTTCATGGGCAAGATGGACGTCTTTGGCGGGTCGCTGGACAGTGCTGCAGTGTGGCTGGAATACTGGTCCGTGGACGTGGAAGTTCGCGGGCACAACTTGGGCGCCTCCGTGAGTGGCTTGGCGTTCTGACGGCAAGTACGCGGAAGTACGGGAGCGTGCTGGCGGCACCGTGGCGAGCGTATCGAATGTGTCGGCGGCGACGCTGGCATCAAATGGTCGGATGAGTCTTCGGCGGGCGTGCTGGAGCTGTTCCCCGGTGGCATCATTCGCCGGCCGCTTCCGTGGATCTCTGGTGCTGGTGTTCCGCGACAAGCGGAATGCGGCGCAGAAGGTGGAGGTGGTGCGTCCGTTGTCGATTTCGTGGCGGCGTGCCGACTTGGACCTGTCGGTGGAGCTGCGCACGATGGTGTTCGCGAACGAGACAGTGTCGATGCCGCCGAGGCAGGCGGTGTCTGTGGCGTTGAGTCGCGCGTCTGCGTTGCTGACTGGCGCTCGGCTGGATGTCCAGGGCGTGAGCATGGCGGTGCCTCGCTGGAGCGACTTCGTGCTGCTGCACCGCGTGGACAGCGGTCGCGAGTGGGTGGTGGCTGGCGATCTGCAGTCGAGCGACATGAGCTGGCTGAAGGCGGCCGAAGTGGTGCTGGCGCCGCGCACGGCCAAGTCGCAGACCGTGACGGTGTCCACGAACGTGACGTTGGTGGACTCGGTGTCGTCTGGGTCTGTAATAGTGGAGGTGTCGCACGTGGTTCGGAGTATCCGGACCCTCGGTCTCTGGTTTCGGCGACGATGCTGGAGCCGGTGGAGGTGGAGAGCACGGAGGACGAGGCGGCGCTGGTGTTCATGGGCAAGATGGACGTCTTTGGCGGGTCGCTGGACAGTGCTGCAGTGTGGCTGGAATACTGGTCCGTGGACGTGGAAGTTCGCGGGCACAACTTGGGCGCCTCCGTGAGTGGCTTGGCGTTCGACGGCAAGTACGCGGAAGTACGGGAGCGTGCTGGCGGCACCGTGGCGAGCGTATCGAATGTGTCGGCGGCGACGCTGGCATCAAATGGGTCGGATGAGTCTTCGGCGGGCGTGCTGGAGCTGTTCCCGGTGGCATCATTCGCCGGCCGCTTCCGTGGATCTCTGGTGCTGGTGTTCCGCGACAAGCGGAATGCGGCGCAGAAGGTGGAGGTGGTGCGTCCGTTGTCGATTTCGTGGCGGCGTGCCGACTTGACCTGTCGGTGGAGCTGCGCACGATGGTGTTCGCGAACGAGACAGTGTCGATGCCGCCGAGGCAGGCGGTGTCTGTGGCGTTGAGTCGCGCGTCTGCGTTGCTGACTGGCGCTCGGCTGGATGTCCAGGGCGTGAGCATGGCGGTGCCTCGCTGGAGCGACTTCGTGCTGCTGCACCGCGTGGACAGCGGTCGCGAGTGGGTGGTGGCTGGCGATCTGCAGTCGAGCGACATGAGCTGGCTGAAGGCGGCCGAAGTGGTGCTGGCGCCGCGCACGGCAAGTCGCAGACCGTGACGGTGTCCACGAACGTGACGTTGGTGGACTCGGTGTCGTCTGGGTCTGTAATAGTGGAGGTGTCGCACGTGGTTCGGAGTATCCCGGACCCTCGGTCTCTGGTTTCGGCGACGATGCTGGAGCCGGTGGAGGTGGAGAGCACGGAGGACGAGGCGGCGCTGGTGTTCATGGGCAAGATGGACGTCTTTGGCGGGTCGCTGGACAGTGCTGCAGTGTGGCTGGAATACTGGTCCGTGGACGTGGAAGTTCGCGGGCACAACTTGGGCGCCTCCGTGAGTGGCTTGGCGTTCGACGGCAAGTACGCGGAAGTACGGGAGCGTGCTGGCGGCACCGTGGCGAGCGTATCGAATGTGTCGGCGGCGACGCTGGCATCAAATGGGTCGGATGAGTCTTCGGCGGGCGTGCTGGAGCTGTTC
Source organism: Phytophthora hibernalis (assembly GCA_012656075.1). Taxonomy (NCBI): domain Eukaryota; phylum Oomycota; class Peronosporomycetes; order Peronosporales; family Peronosporaceae; genus Phytophthora; species Phytophthora hibernalis. The sequence continues at coordinate 25,808 of JAAKBF010000301.1, read as the reverse complement.
CCGATGGCATCATTCGCCGGCCGCTTCCGTGGATCTCTGGTGCTGGTGTTCCGCGACAAGCGGAATGCGGCGCAGAAGGTGGAGGTGGTGCGTCCGTTGTCGATTTCGTGGCGGCGTGCCGACTTGGACCTGTCGGTGGAGCTGCGCACGATGGTGTTCGCGAACGAGACAGTGTCGATGCCGCCGAGGCAGGCGGTGTCTGTGGCGTTGAGTCGCGCGTCTGCGTTGCTGACTGGCGCTCGGCTGGATGTCCAGGGCGTGAGCATGGCGGTGCCTCGCTGGAGCGACTTCGTGCTGCTGCACCGCGTGGACAGCGGTCGCGAGTGGGTGGTGGCTGGCGATCTGCAGTCGAGCGACATGAGCTGGCTGAAGGCGGCCGAAGTGGTGCTGGCGCCGCGCACGGCCAAGTCGCAGACCGTGACGGTGTCCACGAACGTGACGTTGGTGGACTCGGTGTCGTCTGGGTCTGTAATAGTGGAGGTGTCGCACGTGGTTCGGAGTATCCCGGACCCTCGGTCTCTGGTTTCGGCGACGATGCTGGAGCCGGTGGAGGTGGAGAGCACGGAGGACGAGGCGGCGCTGGTGTTCATGGGCAAGATGGACGTCTTTGGCGGGTCGCTGGACAGTGCTGCAGTGTGGCTGGAATACTGGTCCGTGGACGTGGAAGTTCGCGGGCACAACTTGGGCGCCTCCGTGAGTGGCTTGGCGTTCGACGGCAAGTACGCGGAAGTACGGGAGCGTGCTGGCGGCACCGTGGCGAGCGTATCGAATGTGTCGGCGGCGACGCTGGCATCAAATGGGTCGGATGAGTCTTCGGCGGGCGTGCTGGAGCTGTTCCCGATGGCATCATTCGCCGGCCGCTTCCGTGGATCTCTGGTGCTGGTGTTCCGCGACAAGCGGAATGCGGCGCAGAAGGTGGAGGTGGTGCGTCCGTTGTCGATTTCGTGGCGGCGTGCCGACTTGGACCTGTCGGTGGAGCTGCGCACGATGGTGTTCGCGAACGAGACAGTGTCGATGCCGCCGAGGCAGGCGGTGTCTGTGGCGTTGAGTCGCGCGTCTGCGTTGCTGACTGGCGCTCGGCTGGATGTCCAGGGCGTGAGCATGGCGGTGCCTCGCTGGAGCGACTTCGTGCTGCTGCACCGCGTGGACAGCGGTCGCGAGTGGGTGGTGGCTGGCGATCTGCAGTCGAGCGACATGAGCTGGCTGAAGGCGGCCGAAGTGGTGCTGGCGCCGCGCACGGCAAGTCGCAGACCGTGACGGTGTCCACGAACGTGACGTTGGTGGACTCGGTGTCGTCTGGGTCTGTAATAGTGGAGGTGTCGCACGTGGTTCGGAGTATCCCGGACCCTCGGTCTCTGGTTTCGGCGACGATGCTGGAGCCGGTGGAGGTGGAGAGCACGGAGGACGAGGCGGCGCTGGTGTTCATGGGCAAGATGGACGTCTTTGGCGGGTCGCTGGACAGTGCTGCAGTGTGGCTGGAATACTGGTCCGTGGACGTGGAAGTTCGCGGGCACAACTTGGGCGCCTCCGTGAGTGGCTTGGCGTTCGACGGCAAGTACGCGGAAGTACGGGAGCGTGCTGGCGGCACCGTGGCGAGCGTATCGAATGTGTCGGCGGCGACGCTGGCATCAAATGGGTCGGATGAGTCTTCGGCGGGCGTGCTGGAGCTGTTCCCGATGGCATCATTCGCCGGCCGCTTCCGTGGATCTCTGGTGCTGGTGTTCCGCGACAAGCGGAATGCGGCGCAGAAGGTGGAGGTGGTGCGTCCGTTGTCGATTTCGTGGCGGCGTGCCGACTTGGACCTGTCGGTGGAGCTGCGCACGATGGTGTTCGCGAACGAGACAGTGTCGATGCCGCCGAGGCAGGCGGTGTCTGTGGCGTTGAGTCGCGCGTCTGCGTTGCTGACTGGCGCTCGGCTGGATGTCCAGGGCGTGAGCATGGCGGTGCCTCGCTGGAGCGACTTCGTGCTGCTGCACCGCGTGGACAGCGGTCGCGAGTGGGTGGTGGCTGGCGATCTGCAGTCGAGCGACATGAGCTGGCTGAAGGCGGCCGAAGTGGTGCTGGCGCCGCGCACGGCAAGTCGCAGACCGTGACGGTGTCCACGAACGTGACGTTGGTGGACTCGGTGTCGTCTGGGTCTGTAATAGTGGAGGTGTCGCACGTGGTTCGGAGTATCCCGGACCCTCGGTCTCTGGTTTCGGCGACGATGCTGGAGCCGGTGGAGGTGGAGAGCACGGAGGACGAGGCGGCGCTGGTGTTCATGGGCAAGATGGACGTCTTTGGCGGGTCGCTGGACAGTGCTGCAGTGTGGCTGGAATACTGGTCCGTGGACGTGGAAGTTCGCGGGCACAACTTGGGCGCCTCCGTGAGTGGCTTGGCGTTCGACGGCAAGTACGCGGAAGTACGGGAGCGTGCTGGCGGCACCGTGGCGAGCGTATCGAATGTGTCGGCGGCGACGCTGGCATCAAATGGGTCGGATGAGTCTTCGGCGGGCGTGCTGGAGCTGTTCCCGATGGCATCATTCGCCGGCCGCTTCCGTGGATCTCTGGTGCTGGTGTTCCGCGACAAGCGGAATGCGGCGCAGAAGGTGGAGGTGGTGCGTCCGTTGTCGATTTCGTGGCGGCGTGCCGACTTGGACCTGTCGGTGGAGCTGCGCACGATGGTGTTCGCGAACGAGACAGTGTCGATGCCGCCGAGGCAGGCGGTGTCTGTGGCGTTGAGTCGCGCGTCTGCGTTGCTGACTGGCGCTCGGCTGGATGTCCAGGGCGTGAGCATGGCGGTGCCTCGCTGGAGCGACTTCGTGCTGCTGCACCGCGTGGACAGCGGTCGCGAGTGGGTGGTGGCTGGCGATCTGCAGTCGAGCGACATGAGCTGGCTGAAGGCGGCCGAAGTGGTGCTGGCGCCGCGCACGGCAAGTCGCAGACCGTGACGGTGTCCACGAACGTGACGTTGGTGGACTCGGTGTCGTCTGGGTCTGTAATAGTGGAGGTGTCGCACGTGGTTCGGAGTATCCCGGACCCTCGGTCTCTGGTTTCGGCGACGATGCTGGAGCCGGTGGAGGTGGAGAGCACGGAGGACGAGGCGGCGCTGGTGTTCATGGGCAAGATGGACGTCTTTGGCGGGTCGCTGGACAGTGCTGCAGTGTGGCTGGAATACTGGTCCGTGGACGTGGAAGTTCGCGGGCACAACTTGGGCGCCTCCGTGAGTGGCTTGGCGTTCGACGGCAAGTACGCGGAAGTACGGGAGCGTGCTGGCGGCACCGTGGCGAGCGTATCGAATGTGTCGGCGGCGACGCTGGCATCAAATGGGTCGGATGAGTCTTCGGCGGGCGTGCTGGAGCTGTTCCCGATGGCATCATTCGCCGGCCGCTTCCGTGGATCTCTGGTGCTGGTGTTCCGCGACAAGCGGAATGCGGCGCAGAAGGTGGAGGTGGTGCGTCCGTTGTCGATTTCGTGGCGGCGTGCCGACTTGGACCTGTCGGTGGAGCTGCGCACGATGGTGTTCGCGAACGAGACAGTGTCGATGCCGCCGAGGCAGGCGGTGTCTGTGGCGTTGAGTCGCGCGTCTGCGTTGCTGACTGGCGCTCGGCTGGATGTCCAGGGCGTGAGCATGGCGGTGCCTCGCTGGAGCGACTTCGTGCTGCTGCACCGCGTGGACAGCGGTCGCGAGTGGGTGGTGGCTGGCGATCTGCAGTCGAGCGACATGAGCTGGCTGAAGGCGGCCGAAGTGGTGCTGGCGCCGCGCACGGCAAGTCGCAGACCGTGACGGTGTCCACGAACGTGACGTTGGTGGACTCGGTGTCGTCTGGGTCTGTAATAGTGGAGGTGTCGCACGTGGTTCGGAGTATCCCGGACCCTCGGTCTCTGGTTTCGGCGACGATGCTGGAGCCGGTGGAGGTGGAGAGCACGGAGGACGAGGCGGCGCTGGTGTTCATGGGCAAGATGGACGTCTTTGGCGGGTCGCTGGACAGTGCTGCAGTGTGGCTGGAATACTGGTCCGTGGACGTGGAAGTTCGCGGGCACAACTTGGGCGCCTCCGTGAGTGGCTTGGCGTTCGACGGCAAGTACGCGGAAGTACGGGAGCGTGCTGGCGGCACCGTGGCGAGCGTATCGAATGTGTCGGCGGCGACGCTGGCATCAAATGGGTCGGATGAGTCTTCGGCGGGCGTGCTGGAGCTGTTCCCGATGGCATCATTCGCCGGCCGCTTCCGTGGATCTCTGGTGCTGGTGTTCCGCGACAAGCGGAATGCGGCGCAGAAGGTGGAGGTGGTGCGTCCGTTGTCGATTTCGTGGCGGCGTGCCGACTTGGACCTGTCGGTGGAGCTGCGCACGATGGTGTTCGCGAACGAGACAGTGTCGATGCCGCCGAGGCAGGCGGTGTCTGTGGCGTTGAGTCGCGCGTCTGCGTTGCTGACTGGCGCTCGGCTGGATGTCCAGGGCGTGAGCATGGCGGTGCCTCGCTGGAGCGACTTCGTGCTGCTGCACCGCGTGGACAGCGGTCGCGAGTGGGTGGTGGCTGGCGATCTGCAGTCGAGCGACATGAGCTGGCTGAAGGCGGCCGAAGTGGTGCTGGCGCCGCGCACGGCCAAGTCGCAGACCGTGACGGTGTCCACGAACGTGACGTTGGTGGACTCGGTGTCGTCTGGGTCTGTAATAGTGGAGGTGTCGCACGTGGTTCGGAGTATCCCGGACCCTCGGTCTCTGGTTTCGGCGACGATGCTGGAGCCGGTGGAGGTGGAGAGCACGGAGGACGAGGCGGCGCTGGTGTTCATGGGCAAGATGGACGTCTTTGGCGGGTCGCTGGACAGTGCTGCAGTGTGGCTGGAATACTGGTCCGTGGACGTGGAAGTTCGCGGGCACAACTTGGGCGCCTCCGTGAGTGGCTTGGCGTTCGACGGCAAGTACGCGGAAGTACGGGAGCGTGCTGGCGGCACCGTGGCGAGCGTATCGAATGTGTCGGCGGCGACGCTGGCATCAAATGGGTCGGATGAGTCTTCGGCGGGCGTGCTGGAGCTGTTCCCGATGGCATCATTCGCCGGCCGCTTCCGTGGATCTCTGGTGCTGGTGTTCCGCGACAAGCGGAATGCGGCGCAGAAGGTGGAGGTGGTGCGTCCGTTGTCGATTTCGTGGCGGCGTGCCGACTTGGACCTGTCGGTGGAGCTGCGCACGATGGTGTTCGCGAACGAGACAGTGTCGATGCCGCCGAGGCAGGCGGTGTCTGTGGCGTTGAGTCGCGCGTCTGCGTTGCTGACTGGCGCTCGGCTGGATGTCCAGGGCGTGAGCATGGCGGTGCCTCGCTGGAGCGACTTCGTGCTGCTGCACCGCGTGGACAGCGGTCGCGAGTGGGTGGTGGCTGGCGATCTGCAGTCGAGCGACATGAGCTGGCTGAAGGCGGCCGAAGTGGTGCTGGCGCCGCGCACGGCAAGTCGCAGACCGTGACGGTGTCCACGAACGTGACGTTGGTGGACTCGGTGTCGTCTGGGTCTGTAATAGTGGAGGTGTCGCACGTGGTTCGGAGTATCCCGGACCCTCGGTCTCTGGTTTCGGCGACGATGCTGGAGCCGGTGGAGGTGGAGAGCACGGAGGACGAGGCGGCGCTGGTGTTCATGGGCAAGATGGACGTCTTTGGCGGGTCGCTGGACAGTGCTGCAGTGTGGCTGGAATACTGGTCCGTGGACGTGGAAGTTCGCGGGCACAACTTGGGCGCCTCCGTGAGTGGCTTGGCGTTCGACGGCAAGTACGCGGAAGTACGGGAGCGTGCTGGCGGCACCGTGGCGAGCGTATCGAATGTGTCGGCGGCGACGCTGGCATCAAATGGGTCGGATGAGTCTTCGGCGGGCGTGCTGGAGCTGTTCCCGATGGCATCATTCGCCGGCCGCTTCCGTGGATCTCTGGTGCTGGTGTTCCGCGACAAGCGGAATGCGGCGCAGAAGGTGGAGGTGGTGCGTCCGTTGTCGATTTCGTGGCGGCGTGCCGACTTGGACCTGTCGGTGGAGCTGCGCACGATGGTGTTCGCGAACGAGACAGTGTCGATGCCGCCGAGGCAGGCGGTGTCTGTGGCGTTGAGTCGCGCGTCTGCGTTGCTGACTGGCGCTCGGCTGGATGTCCAGGGCGTGAGCATGGCGGTGCCTCGCTGGAGCGACTTCGTGCTGCTGCACCGCGTGGACAGCGGTCGCGAGTGGGTGGTGGCTGGCGATCTGCAGTCGAGCGACATGAGCTGGCTGAAGGCGGCCGAAGTGGTGCTGGCGCCGCGCACGGCAAGTCGCAGACCGTGACGGTGTCCACGAACGTGACGTTGGTGGACTCGGTGTCGTCTGGGTCTGTAATAGTGGAGGTGTCGCACGTGGTTCGGAGTATCCCGGACCCTCGGTCTCTGGTTTCGGCGACGATGCTGGAGCCGGTGGAGGTGGAGAGCACGGAGGACGAGGCGGCGCTGGTGTTCATGGGCAAGATGGACGTCTTTGGCGGGTCGCTGGACAGTGCTGCAGTGTGGCTGGAATACTGGTCCGTGGACGTGGAAGTTCGCGGGCACAACTTGGGCGCCTCCGTGAGTGGCTTGGCGTTCGACGGCAAGTACGCGGAAGTACGGGAGCGTGCTGGCGGCACCGTGGCGAGCGTATCGAATGTGTCGGCGGCGACGCTGGCATCAAATGGGTCGGATGAGTCTTCGGCGGGCGTGCTGGAGCTGTTCCCGATGGCATCATTCGCCGGCCGCTTCCGTGGATCTCTGGTGCTGGTGTTCCGCGACAAGCGGAATGCGGCGCAGAAGGTGGAGGTGGTGCGTCCGTTGTCGATTTCGTGGCGGCGTGCCGACTTGGACCTGTCGGTGGAGCTGCGCACGATGGTGTTCGCGAACGAGACAGTGTCGATGCCGCCGAGGCAGGCGGTGTCTGTGGCGTTGAGTCGCGCGTCTGCGTTGCTGACTGGCGCTCGGCTGGATGTCCAGGGCGTGAGCATGGCGGTGCCTCGCTGGAGCGACTTCGTGCTGCTGCACCGCGTGGACAGCGGTCGCGAGTGGGTGGTGGCTGGCGATCTGCAGTCGAGCGACATGAGCTGGCTGAAGGCGGCCGAAGTGGTGCTGGCGCCGCGCACGGCAAGTCGCAGACCGTGACGGTGTCCACGAACGTGACGTTGGTGGACTCGGTGTCGTCTGGGTCTGTAATAGTGGAGGTGTCGCACGTGGTTCGGAGTATCCCGGACCCTCGGTCTCTGGTTTCGGCGACGATGCTGGAGCCGGTGGAGGTGGAGAGCACGGAGGACGAGGCGGCGCTGGTGTTCATGGGCAAGATGGACGTCTTTGGCGGGTCGCTGGACAGTGCTGCAGTGTGGCTGGAATACTGGTCCGTGGACGTGGAAGTTCGCGGGCACAACTTGGGCGCCTCCGTGAGTGGCTTGGCGTTCGACGGCAAGTACGCGGAAGTACGGGAGCGTGCTGGCGGCACCGTGGCGAGCGTATCGAATGTGTCGGCGGCGACGCTGGCATCAAATGGGTCGGATGAGTCTTCGGCGGGCGTGCTGGAGCTGTTCCCGATGGCATCATTCGCCGGCCGCTTCCGTGGATCTCTGGTGCTGGTGTTCCGCGACAAGCGGAATGCGGCGCAGAAGGTGGAGGTGGTGCGTCCGTTGTCGATTTCGTGGCGGCGTGCCGACTTGGACCTGTCGGTGGAGCTGCGCACGATGGTGTTCGCGAACGAGACAGTGTCGATGCCGCCGAGGCAGGCGGTGTCTGTGGCGTTGAGTCGCGCGTCTGCGTTGCTGACTGGCGCTCGGCTGGATGTCCAGGGCGTGAGCATGGCGGTGCCTCGCTGGAGCGACTTCGTGCTGCTGCACCGCGTGGACAGCGGTCGCGAGTGGGTGGTGGCTGGCGATCTGCAGTCGAGCGACATGAGCTGGCTGAAGGCGGCCGAAGTGGTGCTGGCGCCGCGCACGGCAAGTCGCAGACCGTGACGGTGTCCACGAACGTGACGTTGGTGGACTCGGTGTCGTCTGGGTCTGTAATAGTGGAGGTGTCGCACGTGGTTCGAGTATCCCGGACCCTCGGTCTCTGGTTTCGGCGACGATGCTGGAGCCGGTGGAGGTGGAGAGCACGGAGGACGAGGCGGCGCTGGTGTTCATGGGCAAGATGGACGTCTTTGGCGGGTCGCTGGACAGTGCTGCAGTGTGGCTGGAATACTGGTCCGTGGACGTGGAAGTTCGCGGGCACAACTTGGGCGCCTCCGTGAGTGGCTTGGCGTTCGACGGCAAGTACGCGGAAGTACGGGAGCGTGCTGGCGGCACCGTGGCGAGCGTATCGAATGTGTCGGCGGCGACGCTGGCATCAAATGGGTCGGATGAGTCTTCGGCGGGCGTGCTGGAGCTGTTCCCGATGGCATCATTCGCCGGCCGCTTCCGTGGATCTCTGGTGCTGGTGTTCCGCGACAAGCGGAATGCGGCGCAGAAGGTGGAGGTGGTGCGTCCGTTGTCGATTTCGTGGCGGCGTGCCGACTTGGACCTGTCGGTGGAGCTGCGCACGATGGTGTTCGCGAACGAGACAGTGTCGATGCCGCCGAGGCAGGCGGTGTCTGTGGCGTTGAGTCGCGCGTCTGCGTTGCTGACTGGCGCTCGGCTGGATGTCCAGGGCGTGAGCATGGCGGTGCCTCGCTGGAGCGACTTCGTGCTGCTGCACCGCGTGGACAGCGGTCGCGAGTGGGTGGTGGCTGGCGATCTGCAGTCGAGCGACATGAGCTGGCTGAAGGCGGCCGAAGTGGTGCTGGCGCCGCGCACGGCAAGTCGCAGACCGTGACGGTGTCCACGAACGTGACGTTGGTGGACTCGGTGTCGTCTGGGTCTGTAATAGTGGAGGTGTCGCACGTGGTTCGGAGTATCCCGGACCCTCGGTCTCTGGTTTCGGCGACGATGCTGGAGCCGGTGGAGGTGGAGAGCACGGAGGACGAGGCGGCGCTGGTGTTCATGGGCAAGATGGACGTCTTTGGCGGGTCGCTGGACAGTGCTGCAGTGTGGCTGGAATACTGGTCCGTGGACGTGGAAGTTCGCGGGCACAACTTGGGCGCCTCCGTGAGTGGCTTGGCGTTCGACGGCAAGTACGCGGAAGTACGGGAGCGTGCTGGCGGCACCGTGGCGAGCGTATCGAATGTGTCGGCGGCGACGCTGGCATCAAATGGGTCGGATGAGTCTTCGGCGGGCGTGCTGGAGCTGTTCCCGATGGCATCATTCGCCGGCCGCTTCCGTGGATCTCTGGTGCTGGTGTTCCGCGACAAGCGGAATGCGGCGCAGAAGGTGGAGGTGGTGCGTCCGTTGTCGATTTCGTGGCGGCGTGCCGACTTGGACCTGTCGGTGGAGCTGCGCACGATGGTGTTCGCGAACGAGACAGTGTCGATGCCGCCGAGGCAGGCGGTGTCTGTGGCGTTGAGTCGCGCGTCTGCGTTGCTGACTGGCGCTCGGCTGGATGTCCAGGGCGTGAGCATGGCGGTGCCTCGCTGGAGCGACTTCGTGCTGCTGCACCGCGTGGACAGCGGTCGCGAGTGGGTGGTGGCTGGCGATCTGCAGTCGAGCGACATGAGCTGGCTGAAGGCGGCCGAAGTGGTGCTGGCGCCGCGCACGGCAAGTCGCAGACCGTGACGGTGTCCACGAACGTGACGTTGGTGGACTCGGTGTCGTCTGGGTCTGTAATAGTGGAGGTGTCGCACGTGGTTCGGAGTATCCCGGACCCTCGGTCTCTGGTTTCGGCGACGATGCTGGAGCCGGTGGAGGTGGAGAGCACGGAGGACGAGGCGGCGCTGGTGTTCATGGGCAAGATGGACGTCTTTGGCGGGTCGCTGGACAGTGCTGCAGTGTGGCTGGAATACTGGTCCGTGGACGTGGAAGTTCGCGGGCACAACTTGGGCGCCTCCGTGAGTGGCTTGGCGTTCGACGGCAAGTACGCGGAAGTACGGGAGCGTGCTGGCGGCACCGTGGCGAGCGTATCGAATGTGTCGGCGGCGACGCTGGCATCAAATGGGTCGGATGAGTCTTCGGCGGGCGTGCTGGAGCTGTTCCCGATGGCATCATTCGCCGGCCGCTTCCGTGGATCTCTGGTGCTGGTGTTCCGCGACAAGCGGAATGCGGCGCAGAAGGTGGAGGTGGTGCGTCCGTTGTCGATTTCGTGGCGGCGTGCCGACTTGGACCTGTCGGTGGAGCTGCGCACGATGGTGTTCGCGAACGAGACAGTGTCGATGCCGCCGAGGCAGGCGGTGTCTGTGGCGTTGAGTCGCGCGTCTGCGTTGCTGACTGGCGCTCGGCTGGATGTCCAGGGCGTGAGCATGGCGGTGCCTCGCTGGAGCGACTTCGTGCTGCTGCACCGCGTGGACAGCGGTCGCGAGTGGGTGGTGGCTGGCGATCTGCAGTCGAGCGACATGAGCTGGCTGAAGGCGGCCGAAGTGGTGCTGGCGCCGCGCACGGCAAGTCGCAGACCGTGACGGTGTCCACGAACGTGACGTTGGTGGACTCGGTGTCGTCTGGGTCTGTAATAGTGGAGGTGTCGCACGTGGTTCGGAGTATCCCGGACCCTCGGTCTCTGGTTTCGGCGACGATGCTGGAGCCGGTGGAGGTGGAGAGCACGGAGGACGAGGCGGCGCTGGTGTTCATGGGCAAGATGGACGTCTTTGGCGGGTCGCTGGACAGTGCTGCAGTGTGGCTGGAATACTGGTCCGTGGACGTGGAAGTTCGCGGGCACAACTTGGGCGCCTCCGTGAGTGGCTTGGCGTTCGACGGCAAGTACGCGGAAGTACGGGAGCGTGCTGGCGGCACCGTGGCGAGCGTATCGAATGTGTCGGCGGCGACGCTGGCATCAAATGGGTCGGATGAGTCTTCGGCGGGCGTGCTGGAGCTGTTCCCGATGGCATCATTCGCCGGCCGCTTCCGTGGATCTCTGGTGCTGGTGTTCCGCGACAAGCGGAATGCGGCGCAGAAGGTGGAGGTGGTGCGTCCGTTGTCGATTTCGTGGCGGCGTGCCGACTTGGACCTGTCGGTGGAGCTGCGCACGATGGTGTTCGCGAACGAGACAGTGTCGATGCCGCCGAGGCAGGCGGTGTCTGTGGCGTTGAGTCGCGCGTCTGCGTTGCTGACTGGCGCTCGGCTGGATGTCCAGGGCGTGAGCATGGCGGTGCCTCGCTGGAGCGACTTCGTGCTGCTGCACCGCGTGGACAGCGGTCGCGAGTGGGTGGTGGCTGGCGATCTGCAGTCGAGCGACATGAGCTGGCTGAAGGCGGCCGAAGTGGTGCTGGCGCCGCGCACGGCAAGTCGCAGACCGTGACGGTGTCCACGAACGTGACGTTGGTGGACTCGGTGTCGTCTGGGTCTGTAATAGTGGAGGTGTCGCACGTGGTTCGGAGTATCCCGGACCCTCGGTCTCTGGTTTCGGCGACGATGCTGGAGCCGGTGGAGGTGGAGAGCACGGAGGACGAGGCGGCGCTGGTGTTCATGGGCAAGATGGACGTCTTTGGCGGGTCGCTGGACAGTGCTGCAGTGTGGCTGGAATACTGGTCCGTGGACGTGGAAGTTCGCGGGCACAACTTGGGCGCCTCCGTGAGTGGCTTGGCGTTCGACGGCAAGTACGCGGAAGTACGGGAGCGTGCTGGCGGCACCGTGGCGAGCGTATCGAATGTGTCGGCGGCGACGCTGGCATCAAATGGGTCGGATGAGTCTTCGGCGGGCGTGCTGGAGCTGTTCCCGATGGCATCATTCGCCGGCCGCTTCCGTGGATCTCTGGTGCTGGTGTTCCGCGACAAGCGGAATGCGGCGCAGAAGGTGGAGGTGGTGCGTCCGTTGTCGATTTCGTGGCGGCGTGCCGACTTGGACCTGTCGGTGGAGCTGCGCACGATGGTGTTCGCGAACGAGACAGTGTCGATGCCGCCGAGGCAGGCGGTGTCTGTGGCGTTGAGTCGCGCGTCTGCGTTGCTGACTGGCGCTCGGCTGGATGTCCAGGGCGTGAGCATGGCGGTGCCTCGCTGGAGCGACTTCGTGCTGCTGCACCGCGTGGACAGCGGTCGCGAGTGGGTGGTGGCTGGCGATCTGCAGTCGAGCGACATGAGCTGGCTGAAGGCGGCCGAAGTGGTGCTGGCGCCGCGCACGGCAAGTCGCAGACCGTGACGGTGTCCACGAACGTGACGTTGGTGGACTCGGTGTCGTCTGGGTCTGTAATAGTGGAGGTGTCGCACGTGGTTCGGAGTATCCCGGACCCTCGGTCTCTGGTTTCGGCGACGATGCTGGAGCCGGTGGAGGTGGAGAGCACGGAGGACGAGGCGGCGCTGGTGTTCATGGGCAAGATGGACGTCTTTGGCGGGTCGCTGGACAGTGCTGCAGTGTGGCTGGAATACTGGTCCGTGGACGTGGAAGTTCGCGGGCACAACTTGGGCGCCTCCGTGAGTGGCTTGGCGTTCGACGGCAAGTACGCGGAAGTACGGGAGCGTGCTGGCGGCACCGTGGCGAGCGTATCGAATGTGTCGGCGGCGACGCTGGCATCAAATGGGTCGGATGAGTCTTCGGCGGGCGTGCTGGAGCTGTTCCCGATGGCATCATTCGCCGGCCGCTTCCGTGGATCTCTGGTGCTGGTGTTCCGCGACAAGCGGAATGCGGCGCAGAAGGTGGAGGTGGTGCGTCCGTTGTCGATTTCGTGGCGGCGTGCCGACTTGGACCTGTCGGTGGAGCTGCGCACGATGGTGTTCGCGAACGAGACAGTGTCGATGCCGCCGAGGCAGGCGGTGTCTGTGGCGTTGAGTCGCGCGTCTGCGTTGCTGACTGGCGCTCGGCTGGATGTCCAGGGCGTGAGCATGGCGGTGCCTCGCTGGAGCGACTTCGTGCTGCTGCACCGCGTGGACAGCGGTCGCGAGTGGGTGGTGGCTGGCGATCTGCAGTCGAGCGACATGAGCTGGCTGAAGGCGGCCGAAGTGGTGCTGGCGCCGCGCACGGCAAGTCGCAGACCGTGACGGTGTCCACGAACGTGACGTTGGTGGACTCGGTGTCGTCTGGGTCTGTAATAGTGGAGGTGTCGCACGTGGTTCGGAGTATCCCGGACCCTCGGTCTCTGGTTTCGGCGACGATGCTGGAGCCGGTGGAGGTGGAGAGCACGGAGGACGAGGCGGCGCTGGTGTTCATGGGCAAGATGGACGTCTTTGGCGGGTCGCTGGACAGTGCTGCAGTGTGGCTGGAATACTGGTCCGTGGACGTGGAAGTTCGCGGGCACAACTTGGGCGCCTCCGTGAGTGGCTTGGCGTTCGACGGCAAGTACGCGGAAGTACGGGAGCGTGCTGGCGGCACCGTGGCGAGCGTATCGAATGTGTCGGCGGCGACGCTGGCATCAAATGGGTCGGATGAGTCTTCGGCGGGCGTGCTGGAGCTGTTCCCGATGGCATCATTCGCCGGCCGCTTCCGTGGATCTCTGGTGCTGGTGTTCCGCGACAAGCGGAATGCGGCGCAGAAGGTGGAGGTGGTGCGTCCGTTGTCGATTTCGTGGCGGCGTGCCGACTTGGACCTGTCGGTGGAGCTGCGCACGATGGTGTTCGCGAACGAGACAGTGTCGATGCCGCCGAGGCAGGCGGTGTCTGTGGCGTTGAGTCGCGCGTCTGCGTTGCTGACTGGCGCTCGGCTGGATGTCCAGGGCGTGAGCATGGCGGTGCCTCGCTGGAGCGACTTCGTGCTGCTGCACCGCGTGGACAGCGGTCGCGAGTGGGTGGTGGCTGGCGATCTGCAGTCGAGCGACATGAGCTGGCTGAAGGCGGCCGAAGTGGTGCTGGCGCCGCGCACGGCAAGTCGCAGACCGTGACGGTGTCCACGAACGTGACGTTGGTGGACTCGGTGTCGTCTGGGTCTGTAATAGTGGAGGTGTCGCACGTGGTTCGGAGTATCCCGGACCCTCGGTCTCTGGTTTCGGCGACGATGCTGGAGCCGGTGGAGGTGGAGAGCACGGAGGACGAGGCGGCGCTGGTGTTCATGGGCAAGATGGACGTCTTTGGCGGGTCGCTGGACAGTGCTGCAGTGTGGCTGGAATACTGGTCCGTGGACGTGGAAGTTCGCGGGCACAACTTGGGCGCCTCCGTGAGTGGCTTGGCGTTCGACGGCAAGTACGCGGAAGTACGGGAGCGTGCTGGCGGCACCGTGGCGAGCGTATTGAATGTGTCGGCGGCGACGCTGGCATCAAATGGGTCGGATGAGTCTTCGGCGGGCGTGCTGGAGCTGTTCCCGATGGCATCATTCGCCGGCCGCTTCCGTGGATCTCTGGTGCTGGTGTTCCGCGACAAGCGGAATGCGGCGCAGAAGGTGGAGGTGGTGCGTCCGTTGTCGATTTCGTGGCGGCGTGCCGACTTGGACCTGTCGGTGGAGCTGCGCACGATGGTGTTCGCGAACGAGACAGTGTCGATGCCGCCGAGGCAGGCGGTGTCTGTGGCGTTGAGTCGCGCGTCTGCGTTGCTGACTGGCGCTCGGCTGGATGTCCAGGGCGTGAGCATGGCGGTGCCTCGCTGGAGCGACTTCGTGCTGCTGCACCGCGTGGACAGCGGTCGCGAGTGGGTGGTGGCTGGCGATCTGCAGTCGAGCGACATGAGCTGGCTGAAGGCGGCCGAAGTGGTGCTGGCGCCGCGCACGGCAAGTCGCAGACCGTGACGGTGTCCACGAACGTGACGTTGGTGGACTCGGTGTCGTCTGGGTCTGTAATAGTGGAGGTGTCGCACGTGGTTCGGAGTATCCCGGACCCTCGGTCTCTGGTTTCGGCGACGATGCTGGAGCCGGTGGAGGTGGAGAGCACGGAGGACGAGGCGGCGCTGGTGTTCATGGGCAAGATGGACGTCTTTGGCGGGTCGCTGGACAGTGCTGCAGTGTGGCTGGAATACTGGTCCGTGGACGTGGAAGTTCGCGGGCACAACTTGGGCGCCTCCGTGAGTGGCTTGGCGTTCGACGGCAAGTACGCGGAAGTACGGGAGCGTGCTGGCGGCACCGTGGCGAGCGTATTGAATGTGTCGGCGGCGACGCTGGCATCAAATGGGTCGGATGAGTCTTCGGCGGGCGTGCTGGAGCTGTTCCCGATGGCATCATTCGCCGGCCGCTTCCGTGGATCTCTGGTGCTGGTGTTCCGCGACAAGCGGAATGCGGCGCAGAAGGTGGAGGTGGTGCGTCCGTTGTCGATTTCGTGGCGGCGTGCCGACTTGGACCTGTCGGTGGAGCTGCGCACGATGGTGTTCGCGAACGAGACAGTGTCGATGCCGCCGAGGCAGGCGGTGTCTGTGGCGTTGAGTCGCGCGTCTGCGTTGCTGACTGGCGCTCGGCTGGATGTCCAGGGCGTGAGCATGGCGGTGCCTCGCTGGAGCGACTTCGTGCTGCTGCACCGCGTGGACAGCGGTCGCGAGTGGGTGGTGGCTGGCGATCTGCAGTCGAGCGACATGAGCTGGCTGAAGGCGGCCGAAGTGGTGCTGGCGCCGCGCACGGCAAGTCGCAGACCGTGACGGTGTCCACGAACGTGACGTTGGTGGACTCGGTGTCGTCTGGGTCTGTAATAGTGGAGGTGTCGCACGTGGTTCGGAGTATCCCGGACCCTCGGTCTCTGGTTTCGGCGACGATGCTGGAGCCGGTGGAGGTGGAGAGCACGGAGGACGAGGCGGCGCTGGTGTTCATGGGCAAGATGGACGTCTTTGGCGGGTCGCTGGACAGTGCTGCAGTGTGGCTGGAATACTGGTCCGTGGACGTGGAAGTTCGCGGGCACAACTTGGGCGCCTCCGTGAGTGGCTTGGCGTTCGACGGCAAGTACGCGGAAGTACGGGAGCGTGCTGGCGGCACCGTGGCGAGCGTATTGAATGTGTCGGCGGCGACGCTGGCATCAAATGGGTCGGATGAGTCTTCGGCGGGCGTGCTGGAGCTGTTCCCGATGGCATCATTCGCCGGCCGCTTCCGTGGATCTCTGGTGCTGGTGTTCCGCGACAAGCGGAATGCGGCGCAGAAGGTGGAGGTGGTGCGTCCGTTGTCGATTTCGTGGCGGCGTGCCGACTTGGACCTGTCGGTGGAGCTGCGCACGATGGTGTTCGCGAACGAGACAGTGTCGATGCCGCCGAGGCAGGCGGTGTCTGTGGCGTTGAGTCGCGCGTCTGCGTTGCTGACTGGCGCTCGGCTGGATGTCCAGGGCGTGAGCATGGCGGTGCCTCGCTGGAGCGACTTCGTGCTGCTGCACCGCGTGGACAGCGGTCGCGAGTGGGTGGTGGCTGGCGATCTGCAGTCGAGCGACATGAGCTGGCTGAAGGCGGCCGAAGTGGTGCTGGCGCCGCGCACGGCAAGTCGCAGACCGTGACGGTGTCCACGAACGTGACGTTGGTGGACTCGGTGTCGTCTGGGTCTGTAATAGTGGAGGTGTCGCACGTGGTTCGGAGTATCCCGGACCCTCGGTCTCTGGTTTCGGCGACGATGCTGGAGCCGGTGGAGGTGGAGAGCACGGAGGACGAGGCGGCGCTGGTGTTCATGGGCAAGATGGACGTCTTTGGCGGGTCGCTGGACAGTGCTGCAGTGTGGCTGGAATACTGGTCCGTGGACGTGGAAGTTCGCGGGCACAACTTGGGCGCCTCCGTGAGTGGCTTGGCGTTCGACGGCAAGTACGCGGAAGTACGGGAGCGTGCTGGCGGCACCGTGGCGAGCGTATTGAATGTGTCGGCGGCGACGCTGGCATCAAATGGGTCGGATGAGTCTTCGGCGGGCGTGCTGGAGCTGTTCCCGATGGCATCATTCGCCGGCCGCTTCCGTGGATCTCTGGTGCTGGTGTTCCGCGACAAGCGGAATGCGGCGCAGAAGGTGGAGGTGGTGCGTCCGTTGTCGATTTCGTGGCGGCGTGCCGACTTGGACCTGTCGGTGGAGCTGCGCACGATGGTGTTCGCGAACGAGACAGTGTCGATGCCGCCGAGGCAGGCGGTGTCTGTGGCGTTGAGTCGCGCGTCTGCGTTGCTGACTGGCGCTCGGCTGGATGTCCAGGGCGTGAGCATGGCGGTGCCTCGCTGGAGCGACTTCGTGCTGCTGCACCGCGTGGACAGCGGTCGCGAGTGGGTGGTGGCTGGCGATCTGCAGTCGAGCGACATGAGCTGGCTGAAGGCGGCCGAAGTGGTGCTGGCGCCGCGCACGGCAAGTCGCAGACCGTGACGGTGTCCACGAACGTGACGTTGGTGGACTCGGTGTCGTCTGGGTCTGTAATAGTGGAGGTGTCGCACGTGGTTCGGAGTATCCCGGACCCTCGGTCTCTGGTTTCGGCGACGATGCTGGAGCCGGTGGAGGTGGAGAGCACGGAGGACGAGGCGGCGCTGGTGTTCATGGGCAAGATGGACGTCTTTGGCGGGTCGCTGGACAGTGCTGCAGTGTGGCTGGAATACTGGTCCGTGGACGTGGAAGTTCGCGGGCACAACTTGGGCGCCTCCGTGAGTGGCTTGGCGTTCGACGGCAAGTACGCGGAAGTACGGGAGCGTGCTGGCGGCACCGTGGCGAGCGTATTGAATGTGTCGGCGGCGACGCTGGCATCAAATGGGTCGGATGAGTCTTCGGCGGGCGTGCTGGAGCTGTTCCCGATGGCATCATTCGCCGGCCGCTTCCGTGGATCTCTGGTGCTGGTGTTCCGCGACAAGCGGAATGCGGCGCAGAAGGTGGAGGTGGTGCGTCCGTTGTCGATTTCGTGGCGGCGTGCCGACTTGGACCTGTCGGTGGAGCTGCGCACGATGGTGTTCGCGAACGAGACAGTGTCGATGCCGCCGAGGCAGGCGGTGTCTGTGGCGTTGAGTCGCGCGTCTGCGTTGCTGACTGGCGCTCGGCTGGATGTCCAGGGCGTGAGCATGGCGGTGCCTCGCTGGAGCGACTTCGTGCTGCTGCACCGCGTGGACAGCGGTCGCGAGTGGGTGGTGGCTGGCGATCTGCAGTCGAGCGACATGAGCTGGCTGAAGGCGGCCGAAGTGGTGCTGGCGCCGCGCACGGCCAAGTCGCAGACCGTGACGGTGTCCACGAACGTGACGTTGGTGGACTCGGTGTCGTCTGGGTCTGTAATAGTGGAGGTGTCGCACGTGGTTCGGAGTATCCCGGACCCTCGGTCTCTGGTTTCGGCGACGATGCTGGAGCCGGTGGAGGTGGAGAGCACGGAGGACGAGGCGGCGCTGGTGTTCATGGGCAAGATGGACGTCTTTGGCGGGTCGCTGGACAGTGCTGCAGTGTGGCTGGAATACTGGTCCGTGGACGTGGAAGTTCGCGGGCACAACTTGGGCGCCTCCGTGAGTGGCTTGGCGTTCGACGGCAAGTACGCGGAAGTACGGGAGCGTGCTGGCGGCACCGTGGCGAGCGTATTGAATGTGTCGGCGGCGACGCTGGCATCAAATGGGTCGGATGAGTCTTCGGCGGGCGTGCTGGAGCTGTTCCCGATGGCATCATTCGCCGGCCGCTTCCGTGGATCTCTGGTGCTGGTGTTCCGCGACAAGCGGAATGCGGCGCAGAAGGTGGAGGTGGTGCGTCCGTTGTCGATTTCGTGGCGGCGTGCCGACTTGGACCTGTCGGTGGAGCTGCGCACGATGGTGTTCGCGAACGAGACAGTGTCGATGCCGCCGAGGCAGGCGGTGTCTGTGGCGTTGAGTCGCGCGTCTGCGTTGCTGACTGGCGCTCGGCTGGATGTCCAGGGCGTGAGCATGGCGGTGCCTCGCTGGAGCGACTTCGTGCTGCTGCACCGCGTGGACAGCGGTCGCGAGTGGGTGGTGGCTGGCGATCTGCAGTCGAGCGACATGAGCTGGCTGAAGGCGGCCGAAGTGGTGCTGGCGCCGCGCACGGCAAGTCGCAGACCGTGACGGTGTCCACGAACGTGACGTTGGTGGACTCGGTGTCGTCTGGGTCTGTAATAGTGGAGGTGTCGCACGTGGTTCGGAGTATCCCGGACCCTCGGTCTCTGGTTTCGGCGACGATGCTGGAGCCGGTGGAGGTGGAGAGCACGGAGGACGAGGCGGCGCTGGTGTTCATGGGCAAGATGGACGTCTTTGGCGGGTCGCTGGACAGTGCTGCAGTGTGGCTGGAATACTGGTCCGTGGACGTGGAAGTTCGCGGGCACAACTTGGGCGCCTCCGTGAGTGGCTTGGCGTTCGACGGCAAGTACGCGGAAGTACGGGAGCGTGCTGGCGGCACCGTGGCGAGCGTATTGAATGTGTCGGCGGCGACGCTGGCATCAAATGGGTCGGATGAGTCTTCGGCGGGCGTGCTGGAGCTGTTCCCGATGGCATCATTCGCCGGCCGCTTCCGTGGATCTCTGGTGCTGGTGTTCCGCGACAAGCGGAATGCGGCGCAGAAGGTGGAGGTGGTGCGTCCGTTGTCGATTTCGTGGCGGCGTGCCGACTTGGACCTGTCGGTGGAGCTGCGCACGATGGTGTTCGCGAACGAGACAGTGTCGATGCCGCCGAGGCAGGCGGTGTCTGTGGCGTTGAGTCGCGCGTCTGCGTTGCTGACTGGCGCTCGGCTGGATGTCCAGGGCGTGAGCATGGCGGTGCCTCGCTGGAGCGACTTCGTGCTGCTGCACCGCGTGGACAGCGGTCGCGAGTGGGTGGTGGCTGGCGATCTGCAGTCGAGCGACATGAGCTGGCTGAAGGCGGCCGAAGTGGTGCTGGCGCCGCGCACGGCAAGTCGCAGACCGTGACGGTGTCCACGAACGTGACGTTGGTGGACTCGGTGTCGTCTGGGTCTGTAATAGTGGAGGTGTCGCACGTGGTTCGGAGTATCCCGGACCCTCGGTCTCTGGTTTCGGCGACGATGCTGGAGCCGGTGGAGGTGGAGAGCACGGAGGACGAGGCGGCGCTGGTGTTCATGGGCAAGATGGACGTCTTTGGCGGGTCGCTGGACAGTGCTGCAGTGTGGCTGGAATACTGGTCCGTGGACGTGGAAGTTCGCGGGCACAACTTGGGCGCCTCCGTGAGTGGCTTGGCGTTCGACGGCAAGTACGCGGAAGTACGGGAGCGTGCTGGCGGCACCGTGGCGAGCGTATCGAATGTGTCGGCGGCGACGCTGGCATCAAATGGGTCGGATGAGTCTTCGGCGGGCGTGCTGGAGCTGTTCCCGATGGCATCATTCGCCGGCCGCTTCCGTGGATCTCTGGTGCTGGTGTTCCGCGACAAGCGGAATGCGGCGCAGAAGGTGGAGGTGGTGCGTCCGTTGTCGATTTTGTGGCGGCGTGCCGACTTGGACCTGTCGGTGGAGCTGCGCACGATGGTGTTCGCGAACGAGACAGTGTCGATGCCGCCGAGGCAGGCGGTGTCTGTGGCGTTGAGTCGCGCGTCTGCGTTGCTGACTGGCGCTCGGCTGGATGTCCAGGGCGTGAGCATGGCGGTGCCTCGCTGGAGCGACTTCGTGCTGCTGCACCGCGTGGACAGCGGTCGCGAGTGGGTGGTGGCTGGCGATCTGCAGTCGAGCGACATGAGCTGGCTGAAGGCGGCCGAAGTGGTGCTGGCGCCGCGCACGGCAAGTCGCAGACCGTGACGGTGTCCACGAACGTGACGTTGGTGGACTCGGTGTCGTCTGGGTCTGTAATAGTGGAGGTGTCGCACGTGGTTCGGAGTATCCCGGACCCTCGGTCTCTGGTTTCGGCGACGATGCTGGAGCCGGTGGAGGTGGAGAGCACGGAGGACGAGGCGGCGCTGGTGTCCATGGACGCGTTGGATGTGTTTGGTGGCTCGCTGGACAGTGGTACGGTGTGGTCGGAGTGCTGGTCTGTCATGGTGGCATTGCGCGGGGTTGACCTGCCTCATGCTGTAAAAGGGGCTGCGTTGTCAGGCTTGGCGTTAAAGGTTGACGTGAGAGGCGGCGGGCGCTTTGTGGAATTGGTTTCTCCTCGTATGTCTCCGTGACTTGTTGGATGGTGCTGACGACGGCACACGCACATTGGAAGTGCACCCAACGAAATCGTTCGCAGATATTTTCAATGGCTCTGTGGTGTTTACCTTCCACTGCAAGATCGCCTCGATGGAGACACTAGAGGTGGCGCTTCCTCTTCGAATTGACTGGAGTGGCAAGGTTGTAGATACACCAACCAACAACACCGTCAATGCGACGGAATTCCTCGGCCCTTTCGAGTTACAATCAGTTGTTTTTGAGAATGATACGCTGCAGTTGTCGACGAGGAGTGTTGTCGTTACTGCATTCAATCGTCTGGTTGGAATTGGTCGGTCCCGTGGTATGAGCTTTGAGGGTGTTTATTTTAGACTCTCGGATTGGTGCGATTGGGTGCTGATGCATCGTGTTGGAAAAGGACCCGTCTGGTTGGTTGACAATGCATGGAATTCAACCAATTCCAGTTTGGTGAGGCAGTCAGAGTTGGTGGTAGCCTCAAGAGGACATTCGTTAGAACCCGTGACACTGTATACAAATGTGTCGTTTGTACACACAGTTTCCGGAGATCGTGCGGTTGTGCTAATTGAGCACGTTGTTGAAGTTGCAATGGACCCAAGACTGATTGTTGGTGCAGCACTCAATGAGGCTGTAGTGTTTGAAGCAGAATATCAGACCTTTATAAAGATGCCCGCTGATCCGGTTGGAGTAATGTCGAGTATGGCTGAGCGCAGTCCTAACGTCGTGTGGATTGTCGATGGTGAATTACGAGATGTTCGATTCAACGGCATTAGCAATTTCACGGCTGGCGGTCGTAACTTAACTCGTCGAGTGCACCCCTATCGTGACGGCAAAGCCTTGCTTATCCCTCGACAGGATATCATCGCAGGTAATTTTGTGCTGGTTGCTCCAGACGACGCGTTTTCTGGTGTTGTCAACCAATCGTTTGTGTATATATTTACGGAGGCTACGACCATGACACGGATTGAGGTGGAGTTCACGATATGGCTATATTGGCTGCCTCCTCCAAAGGAAGTTGATCCAGTTTCAATAGAATTAATTGGCGATGAAAGCCACAACACAACAATATCGGGTGGAGTACTGGACGAGCTAATTTCAACTGTGTTTATCGATGCAGCGTACAGAAGAGACTTTTACTGTTCATTTCGTCAACGCCGCTGGCATTTACTGTTAACGGCAGCACGACCGATGGATATCAGCTTGTACCAAACAATCAATACTTCTCTGGCTTCGCAACACTCAATTTGAAAATTGTTCTCCAAGATAAAAACATTCCGGTTGGACAGACAACCACTAGCCACCGTCAGTTTGGAGCGCTTCCTAACGTCACACTCGTGGTAACTGTTGACCTCTTCCTTGCTCCAGTCGCGACGATCCCAGTTATCAACGTCACAGTTGTACAGCTGATACCAACTCTTGGTACCGGTACGGCGATTGTCATGTCGATGAACGCCATCTCGCTACAGGACGTGGATGGTTCAGAGGAACTGTCCGTCGAGTTGTCAACGGACGTCAGACCGGATGCGGTGGCAGTGCTATTCAACAGCCAGCTGTTGTGGCCTGAGTCTGCTGCTGACAGCGACATCGATGTCGCTTTGAGGTATGTGTTGCCAGTGCCGACGGCGTCATTGGCAGGTATCGTGGATGCCGAGGTCACACTGGTTGCGGTGGATACGCTGTTCACAGGCATGTTCAGCATGTCCGTCACCGCGACGTCGCGCGAGCTTTATTTCACAAATGCGTCGGTGGCGACAACGACTGTGGCGTCTGCGGTGATGACGGCGGAGGTGGGTTGGATGCCGGAGCCTAGCGTATATTACACCATGCCGCTGGACATTTGGTTGGATGCACAAGAAGACACCACCGTTATCGTCGCGCTGAGTAGTCTTCGCGACAGCTGGTTGGCAGAACCTTGCAGTGACTAGCGCCGACGATGTGGAGTTGGAGTTAGAGTACGGCCTGTGCAGGTTTGCATTCGATGCAGCTCAGATCCAAGCGGTATTCGTCGACGGTAAGAGAATGGAGCCGCCTGCTTTCTTAGGCGCTGGTTTCTCGTCCCTCGCATTTGCAGATGATCAGGCATTTGCGTTCGGGATATCGGAAAATGTGAGCATTGTTCCGGATCAAGGCTACTACGGTGAGGCAACCATCGCGCTGTCGGTGGGTGCACATTCATCTACATTGAACCAGACCTACGTTCTTACGGCGAATCTGCGCGTATCGGTGGTCCCCGTGGCGAGTACGCGCTCGTTCTCTTCAGCTCCGAACGGGTCGGAGACGATTCACATGGGTTTCAATCAGGAAATGGCTGTGGCTGTGATTGAAAGTGAGGTATCCAGTGCATCCTCTCGTGCGGGTGCGGAAGTTGTTTGGTTCCTTGCTGATGCGGGCGGTAACGCAGACGCCACGGTGGTCGGACAAGAGCCACCGTATTGAAATACGGTCTCTCACCAGTCGATGTAGCGCCGTGGCGATCAAGCAGCATATTCGTACTGGGGAGGAAGAGCGGAGTGCGAGCATGAACAGCACGTACACCGTCGTGCCTCCTCGAGACTACGTGGGCAGTTTGCCTCTCACGCTGCAATCGGTGTCCTTGACGAGCAACCTGATTCCGTCTCAGTTGGTGGCGAGTGACACGGTTAGCGATGCAAGCGGCGATGATCACGCGTGGCTGACTGTCTTCTCGACTTCCGTCGTTGAGAGTGTCTTGCCGACGCAGTGGAATCACGCTCAAGCGCCCGTGTTCGTGGTGGAGAACGCGAGTCTAAGAGTGTACGAAGATGAGGTGGGGTGCTGTCTATCTCGGAGCTTGCGGTTGCGACTCTGGATTCGACGGCTCCGGATGTGCATCTCTCTGTGGAGGTGCTACTGCCCGCCAACTGCAACGTGGCTGTTTCTGTGAACGGCTCGACGATGGTGGCGAGCGGGAACGAGACGCTGGATGGCATGGGCTACACGGTCGTGCAGATTCCAGTTGATTCCGGGGCCGTGAACGTCACGGCTAGACCGAACCATTGCATTTTCGTGGAAGGTCTGCTGCGCGCATCCGTGTATGCGTTTAGCAGTTCGAATACGACGGTGATTCCGGTGACACTGGAATTCGTGACGGTTGCCGAGCAACCAAACCTGTCCGTTGCGCTTGTGAATGCTTCAATTAGCGAAGGGGCGTATTCTACGGTGACATCAAGATGACGCCGACAAAGACAGAGCTGTACTATCGTATCCAAGTGTTTTACCCTTCGGATTACATAGTAGAAGTGTCTGACCGCACTTGGACAGGTACAATGAACAACAGCGAGGACGCAGAGGCTGGTATAGTCTCCGCGGCAAGCAACATGAGCCATACATGGTTTACTGATGCAGAGGGAACTGCCGGACAACTTCTGTCGTCCCTATCGACGCATTTGGGGTATGTGATTGGTGAACCTACAACGACATCACTAGTCCTGGTACCAACCGCGAAGATTTCAGGAAACCTAAGTGTGGATGTGGTGGTGGTAGCCTTCACCATAGATCTGGACCCAGACTTCTTTGCATCCGATTGCTACCTGGGAGTTTCCAGCAGCAAAGACGCGTTTGATTGCCTTCCTTCCGAGCAGTGGAAATCGATGGCTATTGTGAACCAGTCGCTTGAGCTTTTGATTCTTCCGGTGGCCGAGGCGCCTAGATTCGTCGCGATCCCAGACGCGCTATCCATTGCAGAGAATGGCGCGGCTACGGTCACAGTGAGCAATTGGACACTTGCTGATGCTGACGGGTCTGAGGAAATGTACTTCCATCTTCGGTGCGAGAACAGTGCTTGGGCGAATGTGTTTGTTGATGGCATGCTAGTGCAAGTCGTCATTGATGGTGATGAAAGTTATTCTTCACCAGCTAGCCGCTCGTCAACCGTCGAGGAAGACATTCGTACCATCACGACTTTTGAGCTCCTTCCGTTTGCAGTGTACCGTCGTGAAGAGCATGGCGACCTGAGTGTGCAATTGAGTCCACCGAAGTACTTCTCGGGGTCAGTTGACTGCCGCCTCATTGCGCACGCTATCGACCGCAGCGGAATGCTTGTCTCGGAAGATGTGTATGAGGCGCCGTTGAGTGTGGCGGTGACTGCCGAGGCGACGGTGCCGGTCGTGTCGATTGCGACGACGAAATTGACAGCGGTGGAAGATGGCGTGGTCGTATGCGACTCGGTAGTGGCGTCTTTGGTGGATGTGGATGGGTCGGAGACGTTGTTCCTGGTGGTGGAGTTTGGCAAATACGAGCAGTATGTAACTTCGGTCACGTGGCGATCGAATTTGTCTGCAGTGGCGTTTTCGACGAAAGCGGACGCTGTCGTACCAGCAATGGTGTTCGACGAGCAGCCTCAGCGCATTGTGGCGGCGGGTGCGGGCCGCATGGAGATGCGTGGTAGTGTGGAGATCGCTTTGGTGGCGGGATACAGCGGTGAGCTGCTCTTCAGTGTCTCTAGCGCGTCGATGGAGACGGCATACTTGGACTCAGACGATACCAGCGACGTTGCTGTAGCTCGAACAGCACCAGTCCTGATCGATACTGTAGTTGCTCCTGTAGCTAATACGCCACTGCTAGATGTGACCATCGTACAGGAGTTTCTCCTCTTGGTACGGCGATTGTCATGTCGATGAACGCCATCTCGCTACAGGACGTGGATGGTTCAGAGGAACTGTCCGTCGAGTTGTCAACGGACGTCAGACCGGATGCGGTGGCAGTGCTATTCAACAGCCAGCTGTTGTGGCCTGAGTCTGTTGCTGACAGCGACATCGATGTCGCTTTGAGGTATGTGTTGCCAGTGCCGACGGCGTCATTGGCAGGTATCGTGGATGCCGAGGTCACACTGGTTGCGGTGGATACGCTGTTCACAGGCATGTTCAGCATGTCCGTCACCGCGACGTCGCGCGAGCTTTATTTCACAAATGCGTCGGTGGCGACAACGACTGTGGC